>PNEQ01084545.1:159521-272071 GCA_003012365.1 Medauroidea extradentata
AAATTACAAAAACAATTATTAATACTCGTCTGCCCTTAGTTAATAACTGCCAGTCTGTATAGGGCGTGTTCAGAATTACACTTAAAAATGCAACAATACACAGGAAAGCAATAACGAATAATATAAAAGCAATATTTGAAAAAGTAATTAAATTGTAGACATTGTAAATGTGACTGAAAGTCTACTTAAGTATTATTTTATGAGACGTAACAAAATAATATGTTGACGATTTTTGGTGGGCTTTTGGCATAGCGTCCTACTGCCCTAATCAAAAACATCACTCACTCATAGAAAAATTAAAAAGAAGAACATTTATTCTCATGGTGCCTGTAGGTCTCTAGAAAATCTGTAGAGTCTACAAATGATATCAGTTTGTCTGAATTTAGCATGGATCAGTTTTCGTGTTCACCACTTTGTCACGCGTTTATGTACCGGCACGTTAAGCCCGCACATCACAAACATTACCACAACTTGCCCTGCAATTCCCATTAAATTAACACTTACTACGAAGATGATTGCTGGCCAGGCATTCAAAATCGTAGCTGGAAATTGCTACCTTGAGGCTGGTGGTGAAGCTCCATAGGCACGGGGCAGGGCATTCACGTCCCCAGAAACGTGAAGCCTGGTTGATGGAGCGTCCGTGGTGAAAGAGGCGGTCACGTGTCTACGGCCGTCTGAGCCACTGTAGCCCAGCGGACAAACGGGCGTCCGCGGCACACGTCAATAGTAAATTGTTTATGCATAACTTGAGTGTTGTTTTGCTCGAAGTATACCTTAGATGCCCCCCAACACCATTTTACGAATACTCTCTTTGTTCCAGTCTTCACATTTGTAAAATAGATAGGTGCCAATTTTGTCCCACATACCGTCATTAATTTATAAAATTGCATTTTTTCTCTAAAGTGACTCTAGTCGGGTCCTGATTTTCGTTATGGCTCGTGGGAAATAAGACAAGTAATAGTCTAAATATAAATTTATGTCAGTCGAAAGTATTTCGATTAAAAATATATCCGCATTGGTAAATATTACTGACCCTTGTCCCAAGAAAAACGAAAGAGCTGTGCACCGAACGCTTTCTTGCGAGTGTATAGTCAGATTTTCGTAGTATTTGCGGGGAAATTAGAGGAGTAATAACTGAAATATAAAAATATATCAATATAAAGACGTCTTCCGATTAAAAAAAATTCCGGGAATGGTAGAATTTAACCTAACAACCGCTGTCTTAAAAAAGGGGTGAAACACAGAGCACAGAGTGCCTTCGAGTGGAGTCTGTTTATTATAAGACAGTAAATTAATAACATAATAATTTACACATATAGACATGTACATAAGTATATAGTAAAATGGTTGTTACAATTTTCCATTTTCACAAAAACAAATTACACAAGGGTCTGCATCTATAGGCTGTTCACGATAAAGTGAGCATTGTTTCATATTTTCTATCAGTCGTTTTGCAGTCACCTTATCTGGATTTGATATGAAAACTTCTTAGTATCTAAACACCAGTGTGGACGTTTCACTACGCTCTAAACTTAACATTTACGGATGTAATAACATTTTTTCTGATTTATTATACGTTTTAGTTAGTGCTCAGTTTATTGTGAACAGCCTATAATAGGCATACAAGTAGCCAACAGCGCCCATATGTAGATATTTTCAGGAGGAAGGTAGGAAAAGCCGGTGTATTTATTCATGTCAATATTTTTTATAACAGGTCCGTTATTAAAATTATTTCAAAACAATCCCTCGACAATACATATGAAGTCAGTTAAACCCACCTCTCACGATGCCTACATTGTTGCTATCATCTGTTATACCCGTGGGCATAGTAGTTCATATGGCAGATTCCTAGCAGTGGCTATAGCAGAAATAGGTACTCCGCTTCTCGTTATTCCCACTATACCTAGAGTGGTAACAGAAAACCTTACCTTAGTACTATTTTACGTCGATGTTTTGTGTATTCCATCATGTATCTCTTTGAGCTGAAAAACTCCTGGCGTGCTTGTTGTATTATGCCAAGTGTTTCATGTTATACAAGCAAATATATTTTTATTAATCCTAAAGGAGAATATCCACACAACTTCTCCGCCATGTTGAACTATTAAAATGTTTAGCTAGTTATGTGACACACACTATGCCTGCGATTGGCCATAAATGTTTCTGCGTTAGACGCAACCTATAAAAATGGAACATGTTCTATTATGTTTCAAGTATAGACTTTCTGGTATGGAATCTGCTATACCCATTGAGAGCTCCCCTTGCGTGGGTGCTGCATCTCTGCTCACACAGAAGCAGAAATGCTAACAGAAAATAGGCTCATAAACTGTTACAGAACTGGGCATTGTGCGAGGCCGGATTTGGTAAAAATTGTATGAATTGAATTGGTTGACGTACAGATTTTGCTTTGTAAATGCATTTATGTGGTTGCAAGGAATCACTGTTACATCCTTATTAAATGTATATAAAAATATTTACAAAAGCTTTAGTTATAGCAGTGGAAATATTTCGGCATTATAGTGTATGTAGTGCGGTCATTGTCCGTTTCAGTGATGGTTCTGAAATTCACATATTTTGCAATGAACAGTTCAAGCGGTTTATGCATCAAGTTAACTGATTTTAACTACGCAGGTTTTAAAACAAGTAAATTATGATAATTTCGGAGTAATAATGATTGGTCGTGTTAGAATGTAAACTGTAGTGGACTATCGGGTAGAAGACTGCAAATAGCATGGAGTAAGGTCGTACTACAGTTAAATCAACATGTGTGTTAGACCACGGGACGATGCACATGTAACACTGCCTTCGTTTAGACTGGCTGGATTCGTACGTGCAGCTGCTGCAGTACACCATTTTCATACAGTCTCTGCTACATTTCTTAGCAAATTTAAATTTTTTGTGACTTGCCTGTTGAGACTAGCTATACAATGTGAATATTTTACTGCCGTATTGTGTATAACTTGTTACAATTTTGCAGGATCGCTAAATTTTTAACAGAATTTTGATATTTTTGAGGGTTCCTGAAAAATCGGGGGCTTAGTGTATAAACGAAAACTAGACTTGAAGTTCACGTAGACAATCGAATATCACTTAACATTGATTTAAATGTGCATAATAAAATTTTTGGGCATTCTTTCCTTTCTTCAGTATATTGTCAACAGTTCAGATATTTCTTTTATTTTATTGGATAGGTCAAGGCCTCTATGAATTGCGAGTGCACGCAACCGTATTCAAGGCGCAAACGATTTGCTAACTGCATTCAAGATTCCTGCTTTTATATAATAAATTATGTGTGCTGAATGTGATCGCAATCTCCGTGCAAACTGACTATGAATACAGTGGAACGTTTTGTGGTACGTTCAACATTAATGATGAAAAAAAAAAGTAACTTACAAAGATTCACCCAAATGAAGACCATATGCTACATACATCATTGATGTAGAAGAAACACTCTGCATGTTCATGTGACAATTTACATATTGAGTATAAGTGTTGCAATTAGGCGTGAATTAATAATAACGCAATAATTAAATGAACTGTTTAGTAATTTTTATGAAACTTTGAAAAATTCAGAAACATATTAAACATTTGAAAATTTGTATACACTTTGAAATGCTCCAATCACTCACTGTCTCACTCTCTCGCTAATTAACGCACACTCCATAGCACTTCTGAAAAACTTAATGTGAAATTTTTCGAAGCAGATCTCACCTTTATGTCCGCTGATGCCTTTCGTCATCGCGTAGAGAATTCTTTGCAGACCATGAAAAAAGTGTACGATTTCAGTGACTTCAAAACAGTAGTGCAGAATTGTTCCTCTAAGGTTGTGGTCATTGATATGGGAATTCAAGATTTTTTACAGTGGAAATATCATTCGTCCCTTCAAACTAACAGTAAAAATAAGAAAAGAACTTACATCCATGACATCAGTAACGTACAAGTCGAACGAGGCCAATGGTCCATGTGTTGCAAGAAAACTGAAACGATCCCTGGATGCCACTGCAATTTTTAAATGCAAAAGCAACGAAACATGGACTGATAGAAACTGTTCCACAATCAAAACCATAAGGGATGTCAACTCAGAGGCAAAAATGGATCATCATAAACTTGATTGAAAATGCCAGCAGTGTTATACCAAGAAATAGAATACAGTTCTGGAAATATCTTCCAGTAGCTGCTGAAACTGCTTCAGAAGATAAACACAAAGAAAGCAAAGTTGAGGAAAGTTCTTAAGTACATATCAGTATCTGTTTTAAGCTGAGTAAAACAAACACAACTGACAAAGTAATGTTACAACATTTTAAACTCTTGTCTGATCCAATGGGCAGTACTTTGCGTACCTTAACACCCCCTGACTTCACACTATGATGAATAATAGGACTTAAGTAAATTCTTTCAAATGTTCAACTTGCACAGTAAAATTTAATATTAAAAAAAATTGTAAATTAATATCATATAATATTAAAGGTTTTTCCAAGTTGAAAATTGACTCGTTGTTTCAGTTTGTATTTCTTGAGTAATACTTATTTGCCAATATAGTCATTAGAATATATTTTGTGTTCCACAGAGGTGTATAACATAAAAGTTATGTGTGACGCCTCAATCTTCAATTTTGCAGTTACGACTTTAAGGCTTAGTATGAAGTATCATTGCATAAAGTAACTGCAACTACATTTGATGCACCAACTATTGCGTTTATTACTTTTATTTCAATGAAACTGGATTTAGCACAAAACTTTCGATAAGCACCATCTAAAAATATATTTATTTCCAATAAACAACAATGCAGCAATCAATCAAACAAAAGCCTGTTTTTTCTTCATTTCAGTTCAAATGCCCCCTCTGTGCCTAGTGGGGCTGTATAAGTATCCGTAGAATCAAAGTTTTAGTGTAATACAGAAGACAGTGGTCAAAATAGTTGGTAGATTTTACTGTTGACTACCACTAACATTTAAGAATATTAAATATAACTAATCGATTTAACTGATAAGTGTTTGTAACAGTCTATGCAGGTCAGGTAAATCAAAATTGAGAACATATAATATGTAGTAGGCTATACATGCAGAAATTCAATGTATCAGGATTCAGTAGATAATGGTTCCACTGTATTCATAGTCAGTTTGCACGGAGATTGCGATCACATTCAGCACACATAATTTATTATATAAAAGCAGGAATCTTGAATGCAGTTAGCAAATCGTTTGCGCCTTGAATACGGTTGCGTGCACTCGCAATTCATAGAGGCCTTGACCTATCCAATACTCTTCGCAAACGATAACTATTCTTAACCAATCCATAACTTTGGAATATGGCAAATCATTTAATTACTTCAACAATTTTGATGATGCTGCACGAGCTGTATTTTGAGATGGGATTGATGTAATCGACCACACAGTTTAACTAACAAGTATTGTTCTTTATGGTCACAAACGAAACAAGGAATTAAATATGACTGTATTTAACAAAATGGCAAATAGTTATTAGCGTGTAGAAAATTATGTTTTGGTTAGTGCCACGACTAGAGTATGGAATTTTATGTTACCGTTATGGTTTGGCTGCTGAAGATTACACACGTATATCATTTAAACTATCCTACATGAGAAATGTACACAAAATAATCACCGAACAATTGATCATAGCAACACTTGATAGCTACTACGATAATGAAGGTAAACATGAACAATTTACAATAATTAGGCTTATTACGCTCTCATTTATTTAAAGATTATCTGAACAAGTAAACATGCTGCCATCTTAACATGGTGGCTAAATACGAGCAGACAGCCTGACATGCTTTCTAGTGCAAATACTAAATATATACATAATAACTATTGTAAGTATTGTACTTCCGTATAAAACATTATCTACTGTAGAAAAGATATCTCAAAAATAGTTTCACATAATTGTGTCCATTGAACATGGAATAGGCTATAGTTTAAGGACGTACTTATATTTTTCTTTTTTACCGTTTTGCAGTAAGCTATGTACAAGATAATTGAAGACTTAAAACACACAGTAGGCCTACATTTGGTCTGGATCAGTTTTGGTTTGATCATTTAAATATAAGTTAATACGAGAAAGTATAGTTTAACATCTTTCCTGACGATAATTGTGATACTTTAACATGGTAATGTTACCGTACGAAACAGCGCAACAGTAACACGTTGGATTCTCACTCGGGAGGACCCGAGTAGAAAGAAAATGGCGGGTTGGGTGCAGGGGGTGGGAGCTGAGGCTGAGGGTGACCTTGACATTTGACATTAACCTTTGATTCCATGACCTTGACCTTTGCCCCCTGTAACCCGACACCACGATGCCGTCTTGTTTCCTGCAGCCATGTTGTTCCTGCACGCCATCTTGGATGACGTCACTTTTGAAAATTCCAAAAATTTACGAAAAAAGTTTAAAAATTCCGTTATCTTGTTTTCCATCGCCATCATGAAGATTTCTTCCACGTCTTCCGAAAAAAAATTTGAATTCGCGTTCCATCCCATCCCCACATGAATTTTAAAAATGTAATAAAAATTGATTTATATAAAATCAATTTAAATAAAAACATTTTATACAAAATTTCTTTAGTTAAAAAATACATCAGGTATGCTCGGTCATGCTCGTTAACCTTCGGCAATCTCCGGCCGTATTTGGTTTCCCTCGGCTCGACCTTGTAGACAATGCTAATGCTGCCATTTTGTTGTTCCCGACTTGTCTGCTAGGAGTGCTGCTGTTGTCACCGTATTCGAAGTATCGATTATTTGATTCTAGTGTTCTACTGTATGTAAGGTTCACATTCTATGCAGTATACATAACCCCAATATTTTTAAAATCTAAAAAACATCAAATCAATAGATATTTATTTAATTTCTTGCACTCTATACCCAAACGATTATTAACAAATTCAATCGATTAATTTTTTAAAATAATTTAGTTATATTAAACGATTTAATCAATCAATTATATCACCATCCTACAATCTCGAATCTATACCCGATCGATATCCGATAAATTCAGTAATTAATTATGATACTTACTTGCACATCTCCCAGACATGGCGGACAGCACCCGACTTCTTCAGCATCCAGCAAGGAACTGACTATAGTTTTGCATAACTATGCAGTTTTCTACAGTACTTTCCCGTCTCCCCTCCTTCCCCTTCCCACCTTCATTAGCACACATGTCAGAACCAGTCCCAGCTTCTCTTCCTGCACCATATGACCTTTGACTGTCACTGCACTTCCCCTTCCTTACCCCACTCCTATAACAGAACTACCGCATGTGTTTGAACCTGTCCCAGCTCACTTTCCCCCTTCTTTCCCCTCTTCTTCACCATTACTGATGCATATGTCAGAACCTGTCACAGCTTCTCTTCCTGCATCATATGACATTGAACTGTCATTGCACTTCTCTCTCCTTCACCCTATCCATCACCAGAACTGCCGCACGAATTTGAACCTGTCAAAGTTCACTTCCCCCTCCTTTCCCTCTTCAACAAAAACATCACTGCTGCACATGTCAGAATTGTCCCAGCTTCTCTTCCTGCATTACGTGTCATTGAACTGTCATTGCACTTCCCCCTCCTTTCCCCTCTCTACCACCTTAACTGTCGCATTTGTTTAAACCTGCCGCAGCTCACTTCCCCCTCCTTCCCCTCTTCTCAACCCATACTGCTGCGCATGTCAGAAACTGTCCCAGCTTCTCTTCCTGCATTACATGACCTTGAACTGTCACTGCACTTTCCCCTCTATACCTCCATCATTGTTATTCGTGTCACAACCTGTCCCAGCTCACTTCCCCCCTTCTTCCCCCTCTTCTTCACCATTACTGCCACACATGTTTGAACCTGCCACAGTTTCTCTTACATTACATGACCTTGCACTGTCTTGCACTTCCCCCTCTCCTCCCCTATAATTGTCAGGCATGTCACAATCTGTTCCAGGTTCTCTTTCTGCATATACCAGAGTATACATAGTTTCTTGAGCCCAGTCTTTAACATATTGCTGCCCATCATCGTCCCACATGTTTTGGTTAGATTTTTATCACTAAGACTGCTCCAATGTTTGCAAGCTGTTCCACTGATGGCTTATATTACTTTTTAAACCTGTGTATATCTTATAAGTAACCTTTTAATGATTTGGTTTTACAGATTTACATGTTCTAGACTTCTGATAATTTATACATATTTTTCCCCTGTACCTGTGTTGTGAGTCTATTTCACATGTTTTTGTTTAATTTCTTAACATTTATACAGTTACTTGGTGTGGTAATGTGCCTTGAACAGTTTCGAAATATATTCTTGGTGGAGTCTCGTGATTTCTGCAGTAGTCTTCTAGTAGCTGCTAATGGTGTACCACACCTCTCTTCTTTGCAGTCCACTAGCAATGTAGGTGTTGCATTGGTTGCATTAGTACTAGACTTTGCCAGATAATTATGTCATTTCAGTTAATTGTACGGACTTTGTAGTTGTAGCCAGGATGTCAGTCACAGTCGGGGGAGAAAAAGTTTCATCACATTAATATGTTCAGTACATTTGTTAGGGAAATAGTATGATACAGAGACAAATTTAATATAAATAGTATAATGAACACGACTTAAATTTTAGTCAGAGTATCCATACGGTAGAGTGTTTACTACTAGCATACACATAGTTTGTCGTCTAGCAAAATAAGCATAAGTTTGGTGCTACACTTGGAATATAGCTGCTTGTTCCATGATCTTATACTATGTACAGTTACTTGCATAACATTCTCTCTATTTAGAGCTCTGATGTAGTCCTGGAAGGTAATTTTATTTTTGATCATACATATCTGTATTCTTTTAGCCTTTTTGCATATATTCTCGCAGCACCTGTAGGCATACATCTTCGCACGCAGTCCTACAAACTCTGTCATTGGAACACTGTTATGTTCGTCTTTGAATTTGCCTATAACGTTTTTGTTTTTAGACGAGTAACGTGGATAGGCTGAAGTATCGAATTCATCCAGTATAATTAAAAGCGAAGTAGTTATCATACTATATTTAAGAGTACACGGCTATATAGTGCAGGTAGGTGTTAGCACGCACACAAGAGCGCAATGTAGGTGTCTGACCTTGTCAAAGTCGAGAGAGAAGCTACATGGTGCGATGTCACATGACACTGCATATGTGACTTTATGATTTTTTTCTCATGCGCACACCTACATAGTGTCGGGTAACATCCACACACGTGCATACTGCTGCGCTGCGCGAGACGTCAGTGTGGGAAGTGCAGAGTAAGCACTCCTGCATGTCGTCGTCGCATGATGAAATCTTACTCGCGTACGTGCTTACATGCATATTTCTGCTTGCACACTAGTGCAGTGTCTGATATCATCCAACATCGCTGCTGGACTGACTAAGGGAAGTACACAGCCAAGTCACAGGTATTCGATGTATGCTAAGAAAAAGACATTTCTGATAAGAACAATCGCAAAGCCCATAATATGTACTGCCATGGCCTACCTCGCTGCGGCACAGTGCCAGGCGCTTCCTTCCTTTCTATTACATTTCATGTCTTAAGAAAATTTATGTCACTACTACCCTGTCAGCTCAGTTGTAGTATGTTTTGAGTTTAATCTAATGGTCCAGGAATCGAATCTCTGTCAGGGTACGATTGTATTATTTTTCAGAACTATAAAATTTCTTCTGAATTCAAAGTGTACAAATGCATTAACTAAACTTCTACCAGTACGAAGTTATCGTCTCATACTTGCCCACTGTACAGCTATCAAAATAAAATAAAATGTATTTTATGTTAAAATAAGTTGGCACGAGAGTTGCACGTGCGGACTTGTAATATGGAGATCGTGGGTTCGAATACCGGTACATTCACACCGATATTTTTTAACTATATTTATTCCGAAATCACTCAAGAACATTGCTTTACATGACTTCAGACTATGTGTAATTCCTTTCTTGTTTTCCTGTTTGCTTGTTTGTTTGAGTGAGCATTAAAAAACAATTACATAATTACTATATAACCTATCTGTATATAATCATTTATTCATATATAAGTCGACTAAACATACTTGAACTCACGTCCACTGATTGATGCACAGACACAAACACAAACACTCTCTTAGGTCCACACAGAACTATGTACATATATTCCGAACACATCACCGGAAGCACAACACATAGCACATCACATGTCTCAGTGAGCGCCACCACATACATTTCCTTTCAGATTAACACTAGTGCTTTCTCAAATTTAACAAGAAAACTACTTGCTATAGTATTATAGCTACACATAAAATCGTAACCGCGTTTCTATATTATTCCATGCTTTTAAATATATATTGCAGATATGTATACACGATGCGGAAACAGTTAACTAGCATAGATATAGACTATTAACCCTGTAGTTAGTTTTCATAACTGGATGATCCCGTCCATTATAGATGTTCGCTGTTCACCTACAACAGACAGCATAAACAATACGCAACATGTAAATTACATTATATTGTATTATACTAATAAGCGGGAGCTAAAATTTTTACGTGTAAAGCTTTTTCTCCATTCATTTTCATACATAGTGTTACTTTATTAACTTCATACTCTGACATAATATAATCATAACACACAATAGTTACAACATCGCTGTCCATTGACCGTTTCATTACTGTCCATCCCCAACAACTATCTACACTAAGTACTTATCTGAAAACACCACAGCAGGAGTACCAACTTGCATATTATAAACCTAACATATGCTAACACTAAAATATAACACCCTAAAACACGACACCCTTCCCCTCTTACATGACGAAGTCTTTCGTCCACCTAGGTTGGACCGTTGCTCTTCTAGGTCTGGTGTTACCCGGGGTGTCTGCTACGACCATCTGCTCGTCCCTTTCGCTAGGTCTATGTCGTGGGCTTGCCTGCTGCGACATTGTGGACTCAATACCTCTGAATTCCTCTTCGTCAGGTGACGGTGGTCGTACCCATGGAACTTCTGCCTGCACTGCCCCATTGTGCACTTCTACAGGCTGTTTGACTTCAGTGGCCGCAGAGCCTGCACCCTTGCTACTTGCTTGAGGGATTATCTCTCTAACATCTGCACCAGGAGTACTATATCGCCGGTGTAACTGGTCAGTGTGCCACTTCATGTGGATCCCTTTGTCTGTTAACACAATGTAAGAGAGACGACCTGATCCATTTTAGTCCATACCCCATATTCAGTGCGAAAATCAGGTCTTGAGGAGCGAACTTCCGTGGAGGAATTGGTTTCACTTTCTCCTCTTGCTTGGCTTTCAATTCCTTAACAAAGTCAGAGTGCATCCTGTCTAAGCATGTTCGTAGGCGTCGCCCCATGAGTAGTTCAGCTGGGCATGTTCCAGTTGCAGCACATGGCATCACGTGCTACATTAGCAACATCCTAGCTAAATGTTGCAGTAAGTCACCCCCATGCATTCGTTTTAGTGTCACCTTCATAGACTGGACCATCCGTTCTGCATGGCCATTCGATGAAGGATGGTATGGGGCAACCCTGACCAATCTGATACAGTTGTTATTTGTAAAGTTGATGAATGCAGCAGAAGCGAATGCTGTTCCATTGTCACTTACGATGACATCAGGGATGCCATGGGTTGCAAACAGAGTACACAATGCTGTTACAACACTCTTGGTATCTGTGGATGCTGCAGGTAGTACCTCCAGCCATTTAGAGAACGAGTCTACTACGACTAGGAACACTTGCCCTCTGACAGGTCCAGCAAAATCAACATGCATCGTGGACCATGGCTTCCTAGTCAATTCCCAAGAATGGTTTGCAGCTTTAGGTGGACTATGACGTGATGATTGTCAGACCTCACATTGCTGCCCCATCTCTTCTACCTCTTTGTCCATCCCAGGCCACCATACATAGTTTCGAGCCAGTGCTTTCGTACAGATAATTCCTTGATGTCAGGCATGCAGTGTTCGGAGGATATGCTTGCATGCCTTGCCTGGAACCACTACACAATTTCCCCACAACAAACATCCCCGATGTGTGGTCAGTTCATGTTGCCTTTAAATAAAGGGCTCAAATTCCACTTCCAACTTCACATTTGGCCATCCCTTCATGGCCCAATTGTAGACCCTTGACAAAATGGTGTCCTTTTTGGTAAGGTCAGCAATCTCATGTGCTGTCATGGGGGGTGTGTCTAGAGCTTCCAGAAGAACTATTTCCATAGTGCTGGCACAGGAATTTCCAGAGTTACTCTGGGAAGACGACTTAGTCCATCAGCATTGGGTATGCTTGCTCCTGGTTTGTAGGTCAATACGAAATCGTAGCCACTAAGCAAAATGCTCCACCGAAAAATTCTTGGTGAAATTATATTTGGTGTGACCTTGTCTACAGAGAATAGTCCTAGCAGGGGCTTATGGTCAGTGCAGATCTCAAAGTGTCTCCCATACACATAATTGTGGAATTTCTGCACTGCCGCAACTATGCTGAGAGCTTCCCTATCAATTTGGGCATAATTATGCTCAGTAGCAGTCATAGTGCGAGAGTAGAAACAGACTGGTTCTTCTTCCCCATTGTCATTTGGCTGACCGAGGACAGCTCCAACACCATACTGTGAAGCATCACAAGTTAAAAAAAGTCGTCGATTTGGATCATAATGTGCCAGTAAGGACTCTGATGAAAAAAGACCCTTGGTAGCTGCACTGATGTAGAGGTCCTGCTACTTCAGCCTTATTTTGTATAAAGGAATGGTAGAAATTCAGTAGGCCCAAATAAGCCTGAAGCACTTCCTTGCTGGAGGGTACTGGTGCTTCTTGAATTGCTCTAACCTTGTCGGGCATTGACCTAATTCCCTTCCAATCCACAACATATCCAAGGAAGGTCACTTCTGATGCTCTCAGCACGCATTTTTCTGCCTTTATGTGGATCCCTGCCTCTCGAAACCGTTGGAGAACCAGCCGTACCTTGTTACACAAGTCCTCCATGGACGTCCACTTCACCAGAACATCATCAAAATAGGGTAAGACACTGTCCATACCAGCCAGCAAATCGTCCATCAACCGCTGGAACTTACCAGGTGCTACACTGACACCAAACTGCAGGCGATTTGCCTTGAAGGCTCACTTGTATGTGACTATTGTTTTAGCCATTGCTGCTTCCTCATCTACTTGCAGCTGATGAAATGCCTGAGCCAAATCGATCTTAGCAAATACAATGCCCCTGTGGAGTTTGGCCAGTAGTTGGTTAATGAGTGGAATGGGTTAAAGATCCTTCTTCATTGCCTTATTGAGTTTACTTTTATAATTCCCACAAATTCAGACTTACTCCTTCTGTTTTAAAACTGGCAAAATGGGGGTGCCCCAATCAAAATGTAAAACTGGTGTGTACGCTCCTTGCGCTACTAACCTGTCAATTTCTTTTTCAATTTTAGGAAGTAGTGCAAATGGAATAGCATGTGACTTCAGTCGCAGTGGCCTAACATCTGCATCTAACAGGAAACTAATAAGTGGTCCCTTTTACTCGCCCAACTCTGCACTGAAAACATCTGGATATTCACTGACCAGGTCTGAGACTGACTGACACACCTTGAGAACCCCTCTGACTTCGATCCCCCGTGACTTCATCCAGTTCCTACCCAAAAGTGATTTATGGCACCCCTTTGACACAATTAGTTTAAGTTTGTTCTCTCGTGATCCGTACTTTACAGCAACTTCACAAGAACACAGCGTCTCAATGGCATTTTGACTAATCCTGCAATATCAAAGTGTTCTTGGTTAGTACAGGTGATTCTTGGGGGTAAATTCGGTGGAAGGTTACTTAATTAACAATGGATACCCCTGCTCCTGTATCCAGCTCCATTTCAACTGGATGGCTCTCAATGAAAACTGTTGTACGAAACTCAGCCTCCCCTTGCACAGCAACATTCCAAAGATGAAACACCTGGTCTTGTTATACCTGTTCTTTTGTGGAGCCAGGAGAGGTGCTCTCTCTCTCACGCCCCTTGCAATTGCTCCACTTTATTTACATTGCTCTTGGTTTTATCAGCCACCTTAATTCAGCAAACATTTTCGAGATGACCCTTCTTCTTACAGTAGTAGCATTCCACTTTTATATACCTGCACACAGCCCGGAAATGTGAGCCCCCACAAACTGAGCACTTGGGGGACTGGGAGTTGAATGTATTCCTAGGCGCATGGTTACTGTTACTTACTTGCTCTATTTCCACTGGGGCGTATTCCTTCCCGTGTGACGTGCCTGGCGCTACATAGGCAGTGTTCACAACTGGTGCCGACGCTCCTCGAATTTCCCGAGTGTTTTGGAATACAGCCTCAGCCGCAAGTGCCTTTTCCTGGGCCTGGGCGAAGGTCAAAACCGTTTCAGATAACAGCCTGCGCTGCACCATTTCATCCTTCATGCCACACACAGAATGGTCCCGTATCGTGAGGTCCAGGTTATTGCTAAAATTACAATGTTCGGCAAGTCGTCGCAGTTCAGCAATATACTCGGCGATACTTTCCTGATCCTGTTGATTGCGATAGTGAAATTTAAACCTTTGGTATATTTATGATGGTTTTAGCGCGAAATGGTATTTTTAAAGTTCCACAGTCTCTACATATGTTTTAGTGGCAGGAGTATCTGGCAAAATATATGACCTCACAACCCCGTACGTTTTTGGTCCACACACACTTAAAAGAACAGCACGTTTTTTCTCGTTACTTGTAACTTCGTTAGCTTGAAAATTAAACTCCAAATGTTCTGCATAGTCATCCCAAGTGTGCAGGTTCGCAACATCGAATTCTTCAATATTCCCAAAAGTAGCCATGATGCTTGATGTATACCTACTATTTTCAGCTATCCCATCCTCGTCGCCAGTGTTACTTTATTAACTTCATACTCTGACATAATATAATCATAACACACAATAGTTACAACATCGCTGTTCATTGACCGTTTCAATACTGTCCATCCACAACAACTAACTATACTGAGTACTCATCTGAAAACATCACAAGCAGGAGTACCAACTTGCATGTTATAACCCTAACACATGCTAACACTAAAATATAACACCCTAAAACACAACACATAGTATGTAAATTAGAAATTAATTTGAATATTTCATACCTTCAAGAGTTTCTTCCATATCTATTCCAGCTCTATTACATCTTAATTTCCTTTCAAGTTCATAACTCAGTGCGACTTGAACCCAACTATTCTAAATCATATAAATTTTTCCACCACTTATGCAATTGATGTTGAACACCGACCAAAATATCTCATTCACCCTAACCATTCTTAAATGTTTCCATACATAAAGAAATTATATATACATCATTACATTAATTAACATGAGGTCTGACTTATATACAGAACTAGCATTTCTACGTTACACGTATTAACTATAAATACCCCCTCCTTCCTACCCTACACACATACCATGGTCGGGCACATAACCTAACTAACAAGAAAATAATCACATTAGTCCATGTAGAAACAAATATTATAGTTCTTCCAAAAACATTAAAAATTTGATCAGTAATTTTTTTATGCAAATATTACAGCTTCTTATTTTGACTTTACATGAGTCCATCATAATTCATACCATCCAAAATTACAACAGTTCATAAAAAGCACATTTAAAAAGATGAACCTAAAGTTTGCTAGTACAGTGAATATAGGTAAGCATCCCATCGAAACCAGGTTCAGTAGGGCGCGAGCTGTCGGCACACTAAGAGCTGCTAACGGCAAGTTACACCACATTCAAGGCTACACAGTGATTCGCAATGGCGGACATCATTCAAGATGTAACACAGCGAGTTGAATTAGACTACGAAACATAAAAACTAGAATTTCATTGCTACCTTCCGTATTTGCCAGGTCTGTTTGTACCTTGGAGAGAAGTTTCACGCAGAGTATTGTTTTACAAAACTAATCTTTGTCAAGTATATTCTGTTAGGATTAGGTTTGTACGAGTCAGTTTGTAAGAGTCAGCATGTAAGAGTCACCTTGTAAGAGTTACAGCCAAGTTACTTAAGATCTTTCCATCTCACTCTTCACATATATAATTTCAGTCCAACTTTAAGCTCACTAATAAAAAATCCTTACATTTACTTATTGATACAATGTTTAACCTCAATGTATGATGGGATCTTCAGTAACAACGCATCAACTATAAATGCACCTCTTGTTTCTTCCCTATACATACCTAATCAAGTCAAACATTAGCTTAAATAACTAAAATTACAAGTTTACACATACCTGGTAATAACAATCTTATTGTAAAAACTGACTAGGCCACCACAGTTCTGTTCACCTGATATCACATACATTTTTTAATTTTTCCGATATTTCCTGCAAACATAATAAGACCTACCGTTAACGAAACCCATTAGACTCGATGACTGCAAATAAAACAATACCATACAGAACTGATCCATACATAACAGAGTTCAGTTTTTAACTAATATAATTGACCCTATACAAAAAATACATAAAACTACCAAAGTTGAGTTACTCCTATCACTTCTTAGAAATAAATGAAATTATTAATTATCTCATACGTTATAAAATATTTTACTTCTGCGATGTCGTGTCTTAATCTCAAGCTCAGCACTTTTGCTTTTAACTTACCCTGCTCTTTCATATTAGCATTCTTATTCATATTTTTATTATCTCCATATTCACCTTCCACACTTGTTCTGAATTTGAACATTGATAAAATAAATTATGTAGCGTCAAAGAACACTTCAATAAAATACATGCTGCTCATTTTTATAATTATGAAGGATTATGCTGTAGTTCATTCATTAATTGTAACTTGCAATTTTTGGCAACAATTTTTAGGCATTCGGTTTTATTACAATCTCAAACATTTGAGAAGTTGGTCTTGCTCTTAATATATTTAATAATGGTGCACATATGGTTTGTAAACGCAACCTGTCGAGCTTACAGTACATCCAGTCAATTACTGTGTGTAACATAGTAACAATTCGTAATGTTGGAGATGACCAGCATCTTGTATAGGTGACTGGAATTATACTGTAAGAGTTGCAAGTTATATGTTGTGAACATGGTGAACAAGTGGGTATCACATAAGCGTCTGACACACATTGACTGTTTATTCAAAGGGGTGAATCTTAGTTGTGTGGATCACTTGGGTATTATCTCATAAGTATACTAAGAGGTGGTTTACCAGTGAAATGGTTCTTGTAATCAGCATACTACAGCATCCAAAGCAGTTAGTTCACAGGTTAACAAGGAGGTATGTAGGTACTGGTACACAGTTTATTGAGTGATGGAGAAGATGTGGGTATCGTGGGTGACTACCACACAAAATATGGCAGTTTATTCAGAGACGGTGAACATGTGGGTAACTGAGGTGTTGGCTGGAATAAAGACTTTAGTAAGTTAAGGTCTTTCCTCAATCAAACAATTTATCTTGTTCGATTATGTCCATATAAGGCACCTACAAATTCTTCTACCGATATCTCAATTATTCACCAAGTTATGAATTTTTGTCTTGACCTGTGCTATAACCATTATTCTATTAATAACATCTGTTTTATCTTTGACTGTGTTTATAGTAACTACTATTAATTTGTGTAATGTAAATATATTTTCCATATTGGTATTAAGAGAAAATAACGTGAGAGAAATGTGAAATAATAAAATCTAATTTCTCCAAAACCTGTACCTGCCATTATCTCACAATACAATTTTCTTACTAAGGCATTTATTCCTGCCAACTCCTCAATTGCTGTATTGCCACATACAGTCTGACAGTTTATTCAAAAGTGGTGGGGATATGTGGGGTGACCGGCACATTACCGCACATACATGTGTAGATAGTAATTTCGAATGTGGCGAATATGTGTGTAACTGCTATATTACCACATACAATATGACAGTTAATTCAGATGTGGTGAACATGAGGGCATAATGTAGGCGACTGACACATTGCCGCACATAAATACATGGTAAATTAAACTGTGGCGAACATATTGGATTCATGTGTGTAACTGTTATAATACTACACAGCATTTTCTTTATTCGAATGTGGCGAATATGTGTATATCATGTGACCAAGAAACAGAGAATACTTTCAAGACAAAGAATGTGCAGTTGTACTCTGAATCAGACATCTAGGCAGTAGTGACGACCAGTTATTAAAATATCTGTTGCGAAGATTATATGGGCCGAAGTTCATGATAGTGTTTGACAGCAGTGAAACATTCACAACTACGTGTAAATAAATTGGAACCTCTACAAGCCTCAAGTTACATTGACCTGCCTCCTGCCATCATAGCAAATAAGGCCATCATCAACCCACAAAACAATGACTTTCAATGTATAAGTGGGAAACTGGCACGACATTTTAGAAAGGAAAATCCAGAATGTACAACGAGCAGTACAATGATGTAGAAGACAAATACAATTTTGAACGTCTTGCATTTCCCATGCCACTCAAACAGATCAGAGTTTTCTAAAATAAAAATTTCTGTGTTTCAGTAAATGTATACAACCTGAATGAAGACCACAAGGTGATCCCGCTGTAAGTGACAAATGAAGGAAAACCTAACCATTTCAATCTGACGATAATTTCCACAGATGACAACAACCACTATGCATACATCAAGAATTTCTCAAGACTGATGAAGTCACAGTTGACAGGAAATAAAGAAAAATCCAAATCTGCAAGAAATGCTTCAATCAATATGCATGATGATTAGCCATGAGTGACAGAAAAAACAGACAAGAAATGCTTGAAATTCATAAAAAGTACCGTAGTACACATGCCTCTGCCAAAGTCGAGATGCCGAGCTATGACGAGATTAGAAATGACCATCTTTGAAATTCGAACACTTTCAGAAAATGGACAAATTGCCAATAGTTGTTTATGCAGACTTTGAGGCGATTTTGAAATCAGTGCACACAAGCTAGCCAAACCCAAATCTCTCATATACTTTTTCATATCAAAATCATGAGGTATACAGTAACTGTTTTTATGTGCAAGATGACAACAAAACTGAAAAGCTTTTCACACCTTATCAGCTGGAGTTGTAGTTCGCGAAGGAGTGTTCCCATACAATCATATTGATATGCTGGGGAAACTGGATAAGAAAAAGCGGCCAACAAAGGAAGCTTTCTACAATTGCCTGACAGACAGCAGTATCTAAGAATATTACCAGCATGCACATCATGTTTGGAACAAGTTCAACTGCAAAACACTGGGGGATTATGCTGAGGTATACTCGAAGACTGACATTTTGCTCCTGGCTGACGTCTTTGAGAATTTGGAAATCTCTGTCTCAAAACATATGGACTTGACTGTGTGAACTATGTAAGCACCCCATGCTTCTCCTTTGATGCTATATTGAAACACACAAAAGTACATCTTGAGCTTCTGACTGACTACAATATGTATTCATTTGAATCAGGAGTTTGCAAAAGGGACCAAGTCCAAGTGAGTAGATTTTCGGGAAACAACAAAAACTTATCATTGTGGATCTGGGAGTGAAACAGGTGATCAATAATTGGTAACTGTAAAGAATTGTGTTTGTGGAATAATATGAAACATAATTAACGTAAATACTACTTTGTCTTTTATTTTTTAGAAATTAATAGGCTTACTTGAATTGGTTCTTTTTGCAAATGAAGTAATGTTCATTTTAATAATAGCATACAAATAATAATGTTGTAAGTATATATTAGTGCAATGTTGGTTTATTCCAGAGACAAACTAATAATATGGTACATGGAAACATGTTTGCAAATACAACACCACCTGATTACTCATACCCATGAAGCAATGTTATGTGTTACACAACAGAGAATGGTGTATATCATTGGAACCTTGGTATATGTTAGTAAAATAACTACTGAACAACATGGAAACATATTCGTCAACGGCAATTATGTAAGTCATAGATAAATAAATAATAATGCGCTATTGCCATATTCATTTATAGGTCTATTAGCCTTTGCAAGTCAATTATGTCTGTTAACATAGAATGTGACTGCTTCATCATGAACTGAAACATACTGCAAACATTTGCGAATGTTTTCAAGTTTAGATTTTTTAAATTGGTATAATTTCATTTCTGTAAGTGTTGTTTGTTGGCATTACAACGGGTCTCAACTGTCTTGAAATATGATAGCAGTATACATTATTTGAAAAGTAACAGATCTCTTTAAAATAGAGAATCACAATGCCCTAGTAAGGCCCATATTATTTGTCACTAACCAAAAGTACCAAGTCCAGGACTTGGTATCTTTAACTAAAGGTCCCAAGTCCAGGACTTGGTAACTTTTGCAACTTCCACATACATTTACTAGTCTGTTCAATGTATTTCCTTGTATGACTTGGTTCCTTTTGTTGCTGATGGCCAAGAGAATACTTTGGAGAGTGGGAATTTCGTGTAATCTGAATTTGCTGAAAATGTGGACTCGGCCCCTTTTGTAAATTCCCGATTCATTTATAGATAATTGGCATAAGTGGTGGAGTAGCATAATGTATAAAGCAGCACTGCATCACTAGCAACAAGAAGTTACCAGAGACATACAATGCCAGCAAGAAGCCAGACTACCTTCAGTATATAGACACTAAAAACCTGTATGGATGGGCAATGGATCTGCCCAATGCCATGCCCAATGGTGGACTATAAGGTTACATACTGGAGGTAGACATCGAATATCCAACATCACTCCATGAAAACCATCCAGATATATATTTCCTGCCAGTCAACAAGTGCCTTCCCCAGATCGCAGATGTCGAAACTGATGACAACACTGGATAATTGTAAATTTGAAACAGGCCATCGATCATGGACTCAAGATAATCAAGATTTACAGATCATTGCAGTTCAAACAAGAAACATGGCTCCAACCCTGCAGTCAGCTAAACTCAGATAAGTACCAAGCAGCAGACAATGATTTTGTGAAAGATATTTGCGAGTTGATGAACAATGTCACTTTTGGAAATCTGATGGAGAACTTACACAAAAGACACGTGATGGAACAAGTGCGCCAAAAACAATGCTCAAGAAACTAGTAACAAAGCCAACTTTCAAGTGTAAAACTATTTATGATGAAACATACATTTAATGAAAATGGAGAAAGAAAAAATAATGTCTAACAAACCAACTGATGCATGTTTTGCAGTGATTAATTTGTCAAAGACATTAATGTATCAATTCACTAAATTGGATGAAGAGAAAGTATCAAGATAGACTACAGTTGGCATATACAGATACAGACTCGTTTATTTATGAAATAAATTCATGATTTTCACCAGGACTTGGCCAATGATTCCACCCTCATGTCCGAAATGGACACAAGTGTCTACCCACCAGCTCATCAATACAATTCAACTGCTAACAGGAAAGTTGTTTGAAAGTTCAAGGATGAATGTGGTGGTGTAGAGATGATCGAATTTGTGAAGCTAAGTGCAAAAATGTACACATACATGTGTAGGGAGATAATCACAAAGAGGTCCAAAGTTGTCAAAAAGAACAGTCTGAGGAACAAAATTACTTTTGAAGATTATTATCGAGAATTGCAACAAAAACAAATATTATGAACTGAAGTTCGTAACTTAAGATTCTACTGCCATGATCTGTATACACAATGTCCAATACAAATGAATGGCACTGTAATGGGGATAGTTCTTGCTGAGTGTATTAATTCTGCATCATATGGATACAAATCATCAAGTTAAAGATTTATTGTAAAAACAGGGTATGGCTGCCATTTTGTTTTCTACATGTCAAGAGTTGGAAACTGTTTTGAGCCTCTTAATCTGGGAAGTAATTTTCAGTGGACACCAAAGCATATTCCTGCTATTGCTGAAACATGTATTTGGTTTTCCCTGTTACTCCACAGCAAAAACCACTGCCAGAAGTATCGGACTTGCCATTTCACCCATATTTTTTTTTGCTGTATCATTACACATTTTCTCTTTATCTGTACCATCAATTAGACATTTATACATGGCTGCAATCTTTCTGATGTTCATCTTTCTGCTTTGCAATAGATACTTGTGTCTAGAAGGATACATTTTCACTTTCAACGGCTCTGTAACCCACCTATAGAGTACTTCCAAGGCAAGACTTATATCTGTTATGGAACTGAGTTAAAATTCAAAAATATTATGCTCACTCATGTGTGGTACAACCCAGTCCTAAGTATGAGGTCCATGTGCATGGTTAAAACAACCATTCTGATGGTAAGTGGAAGGGAGAAACTGTTTTCGGCTTTGTGTGGGAGTTTTTTTCTGTAAAGATGACCTGAGATGCGGCCCTCAATTTCTTAATGTGCAGATCACTAGCCCAAAAATTATCATCATCGGCCTTCCACAAGAACATCACCGAAGTTGGAAAAAAATATGATGACAAATACGTACTGAAAGATAATAACAAAATATGAGTAAATTATTTAGAAAAATATTCTTGTTTTATATCTAAGGTAACCCAACTTTTCATATTAAAATTAACAAAATAACTTGTGTATAAACCATTTAAAAAGAGTAATGTTAGTATCAAAATTAAAAGGAAATATATTAACTGGTTCACCATTACTGTTTTCATGTATATAAAATTACAAATATACTACATTTATACATCGGAAAATACAGAAAGCTTCCGTAGCTTAGTCTGTTTGGTCGACTGTCATCTAACACAAGATTTGACAGTTAGAAACCAATCACTTCCAATCAATTTTTAGTCTGACGAGTAGAAAACATCGATAAGGAGAGCTTTCCAACATACAAATCATGCCATGTCAACCTTATAAGGAGGTTGCGACTGGCAGCCATTTCTATAAAAATGACCAACACTAGCACCACCTACCCTCCGATATGAGAAACCAAACAACACACATTAGCGCACACTAGTAGGCAACATGCAAAACCAAATGGATAACACCTTGTGGCAGAAATAAGATGGATGACATCTAGTAGCAGAAACAAGATGTTCGACACCTGGTGGTGAGCAGCAGAAATAAGATTAACTTAAATGACCGATGAAACCAAATGATGCATGACCTTGATATCATAACAGAATGCCTGACAAACACACTAAACAAAATTGCTGACCACAACAAATTTCCCGACTAACAAAATGTCTGACAAAAAGCCTAAACAAAAATTGCATAAAAACAAAATGGTGGATACAAAAAAGGTCAAAACAAAATTGCATAAAAACTAAATGGTGGGTACAAGATGGCTGCCAAAACCAAATGGTGGATCCAATTTGGCCATCAAAACAAAATAGCTGTGTCAAAATGGCCACCAAAACAAAATGACGGATCCAATATGGTCGCCGGCAGATCCACAATCCACCGACAACGGCCATCTGCAGCATAACATACGTTTTCTATCTACTAACAGTAATGGACTCGCATTCGGGAGGACCTGGGTTCGTTCTCTGGCTCCGACCATCCTTATTTCGGTTTTACATGGTTTTCCGAAATCGCTCCAGGCGAAATTTGGGGTGGTTCCTTACCAAAGGCCATGGTTGACTTCTTTTCCAACTCCTTTCATTGTACCAAGTTTTATGTTACCATCCCAAATGGCCTCGCTGTCGACAGAACATAATGTCAAATTACCTACCCTTACCATCCTACTATTATTTGTGTAATATTTACTAAAATATTTGATGGTATAAGTCTTTAGATGTATGTTTTAATTTGATAGCATTAACAAGAAAGACATCAATTGTGTATTGAAGTAGAAAGTAAGTTAAAATAGAACACACGTAACCTACATGGACTTCGTATATTTACAGTATAAATATTTTATTATGGTAGGTTATGTCACATTAAGAATTTCTGTAGTAAAGGTAGCAAAGTCATTACTTTTGCCATCTTTCAGTCTTTATTCATGTTTTCATTTTTGCTGACATAAGTATTTCTTGTATTGTGGCTTAGTTATTTTAAGTAAATAAATGATCTAAAGATTAATATATTTTATATTTGTGTAGGAAATCACTGCAAAACTAGTTTCAAATTATTTTAAGCAGTACTGCTATAGAAGTCGAACGGTATTATTTATTGCTTATGACGTCTTTCTGCTTACTTTAATTTTCTAGATAGACGTGTTTTGTTAAGTATTTAATAATTTTACTACTATTTACAACTTTCGTAAGGTTAGTACAAGTACAATGTACACATATATTAATATAAATGTCTGTTTATTTGTTACATGCAACATACAGTGTTCGACATTTCCTGAAAACTTATTTTTGTACTAAGACCCTTTTGAATTTTAGATCCTCAATAGTAGTTATCAAACGTTTGCAAATGAATAAGTTTGTTATTCCGATATAAACAACTTATTTTCTTCCATACTTGATTAAGAATTCCTAATTTTGGGCAAAAATACTATCGCGATAACTTCATTTTCAGTTGGCGAAATATAAAATTTTTTTGAATGCAGTTAAGTGATAAAAATTTGATTAATGTGTTATGCTGAAAAGTTTAAAATGTTAAACAGAGAATAAAAAATTATTGCATTTACTTTCTTACTACACTTATTATAACTAAACACAAGATCAATATTAGGATACTATGGCGCAGCAAAAAAATTATAAATAAAAATATAAGTATATTATAAATACATTTTATTAGAACTAACAGCAGTTATTTTTATTATGTGGTATTATCAATGTTTTTGATAACATACCGTTCGTAAGTTGCTATCAGCGTCTATGTCCAGACATACCACTGTAGCTTGTAGTCGCCCCATATTAATAGCTATATTCTTGCCTAAACCATGGCCAGCTCCAGTAACCTAAGAGAAAAGATTAAAGTCAAAACTAGATAAATTAATACATAGGACTGATACGAAGACACAAGTTCTCGTAAGCCTGTATGAAATGTAGGGCTTCACATCTCATCGACAACCAGATAATCATAAACTTACACATAACTTAATAAAATAATTTCATATGCATGTATGACTTTTGTAAATATGAATGTGCATTTACATAATACATGCAAGTCAAGTACTGTATGTATCAAAGTTGACAAAATAAAAAAAATCTTTAGAAGTCTTATATGATCAAGAAATATTCAGATGCTCACAATTTTGAAAATATTCTGACGCCCGCGTCTCATTATTATGCCACGACACAAACTTAAATTCACCTGCTGCAGAATATTGTTTGTTAAGTAATAAACAGTTATTCGTGCCTTTAGGAGAAGCGAAGAATTTCGGTAAAACAAATGGCCGACTGCCGTCGTTTACACCTCTTCTCCGTTTGAAAACTAAACGGTCCCGGGCAGCAGTGCCTATTCTCTCAGCTTGACTACTTCCGTACAACAAGACGACGCACTAAGGACTGAGAGAGATTCTATAAAGTATCAGAGATAGTGATATATATTTGCGACTGACTTCAGAATAATAAAGCGTTTCTCTCACCAGTAGCTATCGTGCCTCAGTATTGGTGTTTTAAACTGAATGGACATTTCGTACGAAAATTAACTGTAGGTATTTGTTTTCCCCTCTAGAGTGTGAATCGGCTCCCGTCAATATGAGATGTACAGTACATAGACAGGAGTTAAGAATACATTGTAGGAATCTCATATCAAACGTTTAAACTTCCATAATTTTGAAAGTAGACGTAAACTCTTAAAACATTTTCTTTTGTGTTTGTAGCCTTGGTAGTTTTGTAAACAGTCAGTTAGCTGATGACTATGTGGTTTCGCCATGGTTGTAATTAAAAGTGTTACCTTCTTGAAATTAAAATTATGACAGACATTATGAAGGCACATATCACTGAAAGACAAAAAGATCCATGTTAGCTGGGATAATTTCCGTTGTAGTTTAGAGATAAATCACTATGATATTTGAAAACCAATATATAGAGGGAAAAAGAGCCAACACTTTGTCATTTTTTTGGGAAAAATTATTAATTGGTGTTGTGGTAGCCAAAATGTGTTAACCTTAGTTTTATTTACTGTTTGCCAACATTGATGGTAGGTGGTTGTACTTTTGGCGAGCCTAGGTGGCGGTTGCGTGTAGTAAAGAATGCCTTCAACTACTCCTCAGAGGCTACAATATGAGCACGAGTTGAACAACATACTGTAATGGGCCTACTAACCCTTAAAAAGTTATTAAATATAAAGTTCAATGTAAATACAGTAAATTGTGTTAGAATAGTTGTAGAGAGCCTGTTGGAATTTCATTGTATTCAGAATTGTTTGTTTAATCTTACCCAATAAAATAAATTGTTTTATGTAATTTATATTCAATTTAGTTTTGCATACTGGAGAGAGGCGCTAGGTTTGAGATGTGATTGAATTGTTTCACTGCCATTTAACCCTCCACACAGCGGGAAAGAGAAAGTTGTAAACATGAGAAGAGTTAGTCCTAGACCTTGAGATGGTGTGAGAAACAGAACTCAAGGGGCTGATAATAGGTTAGCACAGAAGCGTGGCTTCACCTACCCCCTACAGTGAAATTTAAATATTAACTTGACAGTCATCATAATGGGCCAAAATTTTGTAAATATGTCCGAGTATATGTTTATGCTAAGCTGCGTTAATTTTGAAAAGATATATTAAACTAATACGGAGGAGAGGCAGGTTTTAGTTTTGTCAGTCGTCCACCGAGAATACGTTTAGTTGAAATATAAAAGGGAGATATTTTTAGAGAGAGCACTTAGAGAGCATCATTTAGGGCTGAGGGGGACTCTTGTCGTTGCCATAATAAGATGTGGACGGGCCCCGGAGCCGCGGACGTTCGCGGGAGTCCGCATATTTCATTAAGATATGCTTTCTTCGTAGTCGTCACCAGGGTGTTGACGTACCCACGGTTGCTGCGATCGCAAGTTTGGTTGGTCGCGAATTCGGGCAAGTCTATAGTTTAAGACTCGATTTTTGTCGCCAAGGGTGGACGCTGGTGGGTCGCCGTTTCTTGGAGACGCAGCGGTGTGTGGTTGTCTCAGAGAGGAAATCAAGCGCTAGTTTCATTCACTATAAAGCACCTAGAATATATCGTGGCACTGACAGACTAAATTCGGAGTTTCTAGAGTATCCAAAAAAGAAAGAAATGCTGGTGTTATTATTCAGTATTATAGCACCTACCATAAAAATTGGAAAATTTATCAAATTTAAACAAATATTTATCACCAAATAACCACGAGAGGTTAGAATACATGAAAGTCAAGTAACCTTACTAATTCCTATATTAGTACTTAATTTGACAGCATTCTGTACATGGGTTCAAATTTACAGGGACACATACACAAGGACACACACGAATACATATTCACCAACACGAAACACATAGATGCAGAGAAGAATGTGGTTTTAGAAGCCTATTTTTGCTTCGAAATGTAAGCTTAAGAGTGATAAGTAAGCTTGAGAAATATTTTTGTTTAGTAATGCAATACTAAGTAAAATGATTAAAATAGCATCCGACCCAGCGTTGCAAGAAAACAGCTTTTGATGAGAACACTCTGCCACGACTGAAACATAAACTCGTGTGGTGTTCTCTTATAGTCTCGAGACTAAAGTGGTAATTTTACGAGGACAGCTTCAGAAGGCAGTTGACCAAAATTATACCTTTAACTAATAAGTATTACAATTTTTTATGACTAAACAAAGTATATTTGACATACGCTGCTGCAGCTATGTGTCGACTCAGAAAACAAATTGCGAGAAAACTTCGTCTAATGAGCACATCGAAGAAATAATTAAGTAAATTAATTTAACATAAAAACCTAAATAAATAATATTAAATTGTGAACACAAATGAAAAAATACATAGTTTCTATCAAATAACAAAACAGAAAATAATTTAAACAAAAAAATAAAAACAAAGCACCTCTAATATAAAATAATATATTTCCATTTCAATAATCAATCAAAGAATGTCAATATTTGTAGTAAAAATATTTACCTCGTAAAATTAGCGGTTTTCAGGTATCGAAAAAATTTTGTGACACTATAACGGACCTAAGGTGTCAAGTTTCTTGTACCTTTCACGCCAACCTCTAAGTTTACGAAAATCTGTAAACCGTGTCGTAAGGTGGTTGCTGAAATCTGCAACCTGCCCTTACCTGAAAAGATCCAAGAAGATATATCTCTTTAGGACGTAGTGAGCTCCGCTCGATACACCACCCGCTAAGGTGGGAATATAGCAATTGGTTAAATCTCAATTCTTATCCTAACCGTAAGGCCGTCCAAGGATAAGAATGACATACCCGTGTTTCGATCTTCTTGGATCTCTTCAGCTAAGGGCAGGTTGCAGATTTCAGCAACCCCCTTACGACACGGTTTACAGATTTTCGTAAACTTAGAGGTTGGCGTGAAAGGTACAAGAAACTTGACACCTTCGATCACATACCGCCAAGAAACACAGTTTAACATAACGGACCTACACTGACATAATAAGAATAAAAAATACATTTGTAAAGAAAAAATAATGTTTTATTACATCCCGAAAGTGTTGTTAAAGTTTACATGTTTTTATTTTCACTTAATTCCTTAAAATTCTTCTTTCACATTTTAAAAATATTACAGTAGGGAAAATTTGTATTTAGCCAACCAAAAGGAAAAGTTGTCAATATTACTTTGGAAGAATATTGAAGTCATCAGGAGAACAAGCTACATAAATATATAGATTCGAAATAATCATTTGAAATATTTAAAAAGAAAATTGTGCGTAAATGATATATTTTACGATCTGAAATAAAGTTCTATGAAATACGTAATCAAGCTTTTCAGTGGCACTAACAAGAAATTAATTGATTTACTATTCTAAGGGAACTTTGGTACTGTAAAGTCAAAATCATATTCACAATTACAAAATTTTATGCTACACGGGAAAAACCTTCTTAAATAGTAATGGGAATTCTTGCTGACACCTACACAGTATGGGACACTACATCAGCTTGTAAGGAGAGAACATGTTGAACAGTGCTGCTATGAAAGCACGATAACAGCAGTATATATTATATTTTTTTCTTAAAATGGTATACGAATGCTACCACTATGCTTGGGAAACAATTTTGCTATACCGACTTTCTCAACACAATATGTTGGTATGGTAAGTTCGCAAATTATATTTTACAGTGTAAGTAGAGTAAACATTGGTGATGTTGATGTTTTGCTATAGGCGATGCTAAATCGGATATGTATTCGTTATTGTGTGGATAAATGCTAAACGCAACTTTGGTTCGGTTTAACCAACAACGCCCGTACCTACATTTAACAGAAATATTGCTTGCATATCTCAGAAATGTTGATATCTCGGTGAACTTTTTGAAATCACTTTGCCTATTTGTTCAACTATCGTAAGATGAATGCAAATTTTTGTGAGAGATTTGTACTTATTTAAGTGTCTTAGCATAGAACATAATATATAACAGAGTATAAGACGTGGTCCGCCTGTCGCCGGGCATTTATACCCGTTATCATGCCCTCCAAGTAGATATACAAATTCAATTAAGCAAGCAATGACTCTGTCAACAACAGTATATTGTCAATAATGTCAATGTTTTGATGTTGAGCAGGTTCACCACAAGAGGCTTGGCGCGAATGGAGGTCTGTCCTCACGCCCGCCGCCATTGTCTCGTCAATAAGAGCTTGGCGGGCATAGGATGTGCAAGTGTTTTTCGTCGGGGGGGGGGGGGTCCTTCAACATTTGCATTCAGTTATTTTCACTACAACAGTTCAATTTCTACACCGGAACCTTGCTATTTATTCACCCCCACGATTACCATCCACTCCGGTCTACTCTCGGCCCCCGGAGTTTCGGTACATTAAGTTAGCACGTGTGCGACACGTTTTCGACAGCAATTAGGCTATTGACTGGCCACAGGATCAGGCCCGCTTCAGCGCATAACATCGTGTATAGTGTTTTCAGTGCAGTTACAACGAGTCTCACAAATTTATGTGTGTATTATTTCGCTTCAAGTAAGTTTCAGGAGCCCAGCCTTTTCTGGAGCAGCTCACGCAGGTATCGTTCCTTTAAGTGCTTGTATGTATTTTTCTTAAAGTGTACATTTGTTTGTGTATCGAGGCATGGAGGGGGCCTAAACACACCCTCCATCCCAGCATAACTCATATGTTACTCAATACCGGCCTTTGTGTGAGGAGGCAGCCACGCGGTCTTCGACCAAGACCCTGAGATCACCGAGAGTCCCGTGTCCACCTGGCCAACAAATCAACATTGACATTACCGGCAAACATTCATTGCAAGGGAACTCGTCCCTTTCTCACTCAGCAATTTCAGCTATCAGAAACAACGTTTCGGGAGGTATACTTTAATCGGGTTCCACGACACGCTGCCCCCTACTCACACTCGTATAGGCCACGTCATATACTTGCTGTATTCAAAACACATTACCTGTGTTACCTTCAGACTAATAAAGGTCCTTCTTCTTCCTATATGTACGGGATAGTAAAGCAAACAACGTTCAAATTAAAAATATCAATTTTGTAGGTCTTACTTAACAATGTAAATGCACATTTGATCAGCATCGTTGACAAACGACTGGAGGCATCAAAGCTTCGAATTAAAAAAAAAAAATTGAGTTAGAATACACACATTAATTGCTTTTAACAGAAAATTATTAGTTTTTGGGAATTTATTTTAAGTACATTTGGTGTTCAAGGCATAGAATATTAATAAAATCTTATGCATAGCTAAGAAAATTGTAAGATTCAAACGATTTCGTCATAAAATCATACAGTTTTTAAATATTAGTAAAAGTTTCTGTAAAATGGTGAACAACTTAAAAAATAAACTTATGCTCGCCGTCTGGCTTTACATATTTGCCACGTCCGAGGCTGGATACCGGACTTTCAACTGTGACAATATATATTTGTAATGTAATAATTAACATTAAGTAACGCTGCGTGCTCGTCAGCTTCTTTAAAATTACCTATCGAAAATTTCCCTCTGAAAATGACGGTAAAGTGCCCTTTTGGGCTGTTATGATCTTAAAAAAAACTTTAAGCGCTGTTATAAGAAATAGGCACTTTCAGTATGGCACTAGGACATGAAACATTTTTAAAAGCTATCCATATGAAAAAAAAAAATAAATAAATTCAAAAATGGTGCGTGGCTTTAAAATGAAAGATTTGCGCTTAAAGGTGTACGTACCGTACCGTTTGGCGATTGGGTCAGAAGACACCCTTAAACAAGACCGATTAAGGTTTGAAATTTACAAATGTAGTTCAAATGACAACCAATAATATCCTCAAAATATTTTGTTGGTGTTGACATGAATCTTATTTATCTCTGAAATAAACATTTATCTCATTTTGTGACATGACTTGGAAGTTTAGTAAACTCACGTCATGTTGCTAGGCCAACAAATGTAAGGAAACGTATATTATTCTGTGAATACCTTTAATGTAAGTGTTTACAAAGCTGTGCCAGGAATAAATAAATAAATAAATGTAACTATTATCTTAATCTCTTTACCTGTTTGAAATCGGACTCAATATGAATGAGACGAAAGGGAGCAGAAGATTATAATGTAGCCGGTTGCCCTAACCGAAATACTGGTCTGTGCGTGCAAGTCTTGTGTGTGCACTGAAGACGAACAGCATATCCATGGTTACGAATAAATAGTACGAATTAGTTAGAAAAAATTGCTAGTATTTCGATAGTAGAATAGATGAGAGCAATTCGCAAAGCCAAATAAATCCGTACCTAGTAGCTTAAAAATTATATAACATTTGTAATAAAAAATTATTTAGTTTCCTCTTCACCCTTATACTTAACTTCATGAAAATAATTCCTGAATATGTTTGTAATTAAACCACTATATTTAAATAAAATTATTAAAGTATGCTTTAGTAGGTTATAGCACAGAAGTTAGGATGTGGTGCTGAGGTGCCAACGGTAATGTTGTGACATCACACCTTGGACACCATCTTTCTAAATGATATGTTAAAGTGAATTTTTTTTATTCTAAAAGACGTTCTAAACTTCCCAAATTTCCACAAAAATTTACTTTTTTTTCTCAGAACTTTCACATTTTATATCTACAGAACAAATATACATTCGTGTTTGTCTTAAGACCAGCATGAACTCAATGTATTCTCAATGTTGACAGATTAACCATTTTTCGTTCGCTAATGATAGGGTTAGTTGAGCAGCAACGTACAAAATTAATAAAATTATATAATTAAAATAATGTTATTTACTAACTGATAAGTTTTCTAATGATTATTATTTTGTAATATGTTTATAACTTTATACTATAATGTGTATACCATTTATATGTTTTGCCCCCCTTCATCCCTCTATTAAAATGAGTCTATACTTAAAAAAATTGTTTGAAAAAAAAAGTTTTTTTAACCCTTATTTATATTACTTCTAACAATGTTATGTGCTTACTCCCCCCTTCCCTCTTTCAGTATACCTGATCGATTTCAACAAAATCAATAAAATATTTTCTTTTAAATCAATTAAATATATATAATTTTGATACTTGCAAGAGGTCCACACTTTACCCAAATACAAGTATACTAAATAAGAACCCGGCTGACCGCATACGGACGGTATCACACTCTGTTTTTGTTTTACAATATAGTCTATTCAGAAAGCTTCCTTTGACATAGCTTACACCCTCCTCCCACCAAAATCCCTTCTTTCCCTTCACAACACCACATCTCCAACTCTCCCACACCTTCTCTCATACCCAATCCTTCACCCACTTACTTCCCTTCTCCACACACCTATCCTCACCCTCCCTCGCCCTCTCACTTCCCAACTCTTTATTATCACCCTATCGTACCCTGCTTATTTATTTCACATGCACAGATACGACTTTCTCCCTTCGCAGCTGTCAGTTACATGTACTGGAGTATACTTTAGAGTCATTGCTATGTAAAATACTAACAAATCTCAAATACAAAAGCAGCAACCCCATTAGATTAGCTTTATCAGTACCATACTATAGCAATTCGTATTCAGTGTCAGTAGTATATTTTGGGGGAGTTTGGGACAAGGGAATGGGGGATCGGAGCCTTGAAGCCACTGATGACGTCACCGCCGCCATATTTGATGACGTCACCGCCGCCATATTTGATGATGTCACTGCCGCCATATTTGATGACGTAACCGCCGCAATCTTGGATGGCGTCACCGACCGCCATCTTGGATGATGTCACTTTTCTAAAATTCCCAAATTACCCTAAATTCCAAAAATTTAAAAAAATTCAAAAAATTAAAAATCAATACATTTTATGCCCGCCATCTTGTTTCCAGCATCCATCTTGTTCGTGATACCTGTCGTCAATTGTTTTACAAAAATGTAGACAACATTCTTGAAGTGATTACCTCCGAGTCTTCCAAAAAATATTTCAAATTCGCATTCCTAACAACCCCTACCCATACCTCATTATGTAAAAACATATTTCAAGTATAAATAAGTTAAGTAATTATACCCAATCCATTCTAAGGTTGCAGCTATTTCATTCAATTGAATGACAAAAAAATATTTTGCACAACATAAATTTCACTTGGAATATTGAAAAATTATAGATAACTTCGTTATGGCACCATCACAATGTGAAGAATCAGGATATAATTCAATTACTTTAATTAATTTCGCTATCAATTTTTATTTCTGCTGCAAACATAGACGGGATAGAGTATAACTATACCGCACATGAACGAGGTCTCCCCACCCTTCCCCATGCTAATAACCTCAACACTTCTCCTATTATACCTATCCCCGAACTATTACCATAAAATCCAATAAAATAAAGTTTTGAGTTTTTCTTAGAGAATTCCGATTTTTTTTCGATTTCGTATTCCCAGCACCCCCACTCACACTTCATAATATAAAAACAATATTACAGTTAAATTAATTTAATTAATTAACTATATCACACCTAGGCGAGCTCTCCCACCCTCTCTCATGCTAATAACTTAAACCCGACTCCTATCCTTGCTATTCCCGAACCAGTTTCAATCAATTCAATCAAATAAACTATAGGGGTTTTCGCAGAGTCTTCAGAATTTTTTTTCGATTATGCAGTCCTATACATCCCACTTACACCTCATAACAAAAAAACATATACCTAAAATAAGTAATTTACGTAATTAACCATACAACACCTTATAGAGGTCCTCCCACCCTTTCCCAGCTGATAACTTTAACCCGACTCATATCTTTGCTATCCCAAAATGATCACCAATAAATCCAATCAAATAAACTATAAGGGTTTTCTCTGAGTCTTCAGAAATTTTTTTCGATTTATCATTCCTCTCAACCCCTACCCACACTTCATTATGTAAAAACATCTTTCTAGTAAAATAATTTAAGTAATTAACTATATCGCACCTGAACGAGGTTCCCTAACCATTCCCCATGCTAATAACTTAAATTCGACTCCTATCCTAGCTATTCCCGAATAAGTGTCAATAAATCCAATCAACTAAAATATAGGGGTTTTCTCCGAGTCTTCCGAAAATTTTTCGATTGTACATTCCAATCACACCCCACTTATACAATATAATAAAAACATATTTTAAGAGAAAACAAGATAAGTATATATCTTTATCACACCTGGATGGGCTTCCCCACCCTCCCCAAAGCTAATAACTTAATCCCAACTCTTGTCCTATCCATCCCTGAACAGATTCCATAAAATCCAATCAAATAAAATGTAGAGGTATTCTCAGAGACTTCAGAAAATTTTCTCGATTTTGCATTCCAAACACACCCCACTCATATTTCACAATGAAAAAAATATATATTTTAGAAAAAATTAAACTACACAAATAAATACACCACACCTGGACGGACTCACTACCCTTCCCCATGCTAATATCTAAAACCCAACTCCTATCCCAAATATCCTTCAACGAAGTATAATAAATTCAATCAAACTAACTATAGTGGTCTCCTCCGAGTCTTCCGAAAACATTTCCATTTCGCATTCCATCCTAACCTCACTCATACCTCATGCAGAAAATATTTTTTTATTAAATTAAAAATTAACCAACACTACATGCCTAGACGAGGCTTCCTTAGCACCTTCCACCAATATTTTACACTATGTCACTGGCAGATGTGGTGTATTTATTTATGTAGTTTAATTTTCTCTAAAAATTATATATTTTTTTCATTATGAAATATGAGTGAGGTGTGTTTGGAATGCAAAATGAAGAAAATTTTCTGAAGACTCTGAGAAAACCTCTATATTTTTTGATTGGATTTTATGATATCTGTTCAGGGATGGATAGGACAAGAGCTGAGATTAAGTTATTAGCTTTGGGGAGGGTGGGGAAGCCCATCCAGGTGTGATATAAAGGTATACTTAACATATCTTCTGTAAAAATATGTTTTTACTATAAAGTATGAGAGGGTTTTATTGGAATGTACAATCCAAAAATTTTCCGGAAGACTCGGAGAAAACCCCTATATTTTAGTTGATTGGATTTATTGACACTTATTCGGGAATAGCTAGGATAGGAGTCGAATTTAAGTTATTAGCATGGGGAATGGTTAGGGAACCTCGTTCAGGTGCGATATAGTTAATTACTTAAATTATTTGACTAGAAAGATGTTTTTACATAATGAAGTGTGGGTAGGGGTTGAGAGGAATGATAAATCGAAAAAATTTCGGAAGACTCAAAGAAAACCCCTAGAGTTTGTTTGATTAGATTTACTTGGGATCATTTGGGGATAGCAAAGATAGGAATCGGGTTAAAGTTATCAGCTGGGAAAGGGTGGGGGGACCTCTATCAGGTGTGGTATGGTTAATTACTTAAATTACTTATTTTAAGGATATGTTTTTTTTTGTTATGAGGTGTAAGTGGGATGTATAGGACTGCAAAATCGAAAAAAATTCGGAAGACTCTGTGAAAACCCCTATAGTTTATTTGATTGAATTGATTGAAATTGGTTCGGGAATAGCTAGGATAGGAGTCGGGTTTAAGTTATTAGCATGAGAGAGGGTGAGGGAGCTCGCCTAGGTGTGATATAATTAATTACTTAAACTAATTTTATTGAAATATTGTTTGTACATTACCTATGAATTGTGAGGGGGTGTTGGGAATGTGAAAAAAAATTCGGAATACACTGAGAAAACCCCTAAAAGTTATTTTATTGGATGTTATGGTAATAGTTTGGGGATAGGTATAATAGGAGTCGGGTTTAGGTTATCAGCATGGGGAAGGGTGGGGGAACCTCGTTCAGGTGCGGTATAGTTAATTACTTAACTTATTTTTACTAGAGATACGTTTTTTACGAAATGAGGTATGGGTAGGGGTTGATAGGAATGGGAATTAGAAATATTTTCGGATGACTCGGAGAAACCCCTTCAAGAATGTTGTCTACATTTATGTAAAACAATTGACGACAAGTATCACGGACAAGGTCCACTGGAAACAATATGGCGGGCATAAAATTTATTGATATTTAAAATTTTTAAATATTTTTAAATTTTAGAATTTTTGGAAATTTTGGGAAATTTTGGAATTTTTTAAAAGTTATGTCATCCAAGATGGTGGCCGGTGACGTAATCAAATGTGGCGGTCGGTGACAGCATCCAATATGGCGGCGGTGATGTCATCCAAGATGGTGGCGGTGACGTCATCAAATTTGGCGTCGGTGACTTCATCAGTGGTTCCGAGGCTCCGATCCCCCATCCCCTTGTCCCAAACTCCCTCAAAACATACTACTAGTGTCTATTTGTATGCTAATTTAATTTAAATGTTTGTACTATGCTTGTGATTTTTCGTTTCACACATAATTATTTAAGTAGTAATCACAATTAAAGCCAAAAACGACACATATTATGTTGCAAATGATTTACCTATTTCTGCAAGTCAATATAAAAAAATATTATTTTTATGCAAGTCTTACCTACATGCATAGCAATGGTTTGAAAAGTCTCGACTCGGTTATCGGTGGTACTTAACATTTATAACGACTCTTGAATTATTTTCGCAATACTCGTTGGATTATGTCAGTGATTAATCCTCCTCCTCTCACATGTTATGATGGACACCATCTTGGTTTTTATATAGTTTCTAAGTACCAGCTTTTACAGTTTTATGTGTGTATTTCTGACAAAAAAATATTGTCAACTTATAAATAATTTCTCACATTCAAATAAAATTTAGTAAAAAAAACCACTAAGTCGACTCACACCCTTATATCCATTATTCAGAATACTTTCCTTCAAGATTCTGTCCATCTGGATACTAACCATCTCAATACTAACCATCTTGATACTATCCTTCAGGATGCTATCCTTCAGGATACCATCTTTCATGATACACCACATCCAGATACTATACATCTAGTAGACACTATCCATTCTTATTATGTGTATCCGGATACTAGGCATATTGATATTTTACATCTGGATACTATCAAATTACTGGATTCACAGTCTGTATAGCCTTATATACAGTTAAAAGTGCAGAGTAATGTTAGCAAAACACACAGTATTACTAACAATGAAAAATTTGTATATATATATATATTTTTTACATTTTACAATATACGTGGACAATTCCTCAAATTACCTAGCTTTTCTATTTAATATTGCCATGGTGGTCAAGTATGGGTTCGTTAGTGTTACGGAAATATAGCATTATGTTTTGTGCCTTGTATTGGCATGGTTCTTGTGAATGCTTCTGGGCGAAGGCGTTAAATATAACCTGGATGGTTACATTTCTGCATTCCAAGAGTATTGCACTGAGGGTCATTGCTATAGGGCGAAATACGAGTTAAGATGGGGTATGTTCCAAGATTGTTAGTTTTGAAATAGTTGACTACCAAAATAGTTGCCAGCCTATTTGAATGTTTTGGATGTCCGGTCGGGTTGCTTAACTCGGAATAAGTTGAGAATATATCCCTAACAGCTCAGGTGATGTCAGAAATATTGCTACAACGTTACAATGTGCCAAGATAGTTACACAGTTCATTGACACGTTGCAAACACGTGTCATAAATGTAACCTCGCAGCACCTTTTCTGTACGTGCCATAAACGTTACATTGGCAATATTCCAGATGAGACTTCGCAGCACATTTCCTTCATGTGCCAGAAACGTTACATGGGCAACGTTGCAAATGGGACCTCGCAGCAGGTTTCCTGCATGAGCCAGAATCGTTACGCGGCCAATGTTGCAGATAGCACCTCGCAGTACATTGCCTGCATGTGCCAGAAATATTAAAGTTGTGACTTTCCCCACCATCTCAGTTAGTTTCATTTCTAACCAACAGAAGCCAATGGCAATTGTTTCATATTCACAAGTACAAATAATTTTAAAAAATGCTGTGTTTTACATGAGCTATTATGGTATTCCATTTTACTATATTTTAAAAATCTTAAAAACTGGAAAATAATGTTTAACATTGTAAAACTACTGTATTTGGTATTCACTTAATTATGACAGGGATGGTAAACATTTTATTTTCTAAGTACCAAAAACAGTGTAGTATTTTTCTTATCAGTGATTGTGCATCCAAAAGCTCAAAATCAATACAAACAATAGTAATTTTTTGTACTCTCATTTCGTCATCATTCTGACATTAAGTTATTATATTGTAAATGTTTGAACTTAGTGCAAAGGTGCATAGAAGACAAAATAGTGGATCTAGAAATTTTGAAATAAGGCTGTTCATGTTATAACAATGTGCTAGTCATGTGCTTTCGAAGTGCTGGCAATGTGCAGGCAAAGTTGAAATGTGACATTACCTGCACGAGATGTTGGCTAGTTGCAGGCACCTATTAGGCACAATTCTGGCACAACAGAGCACATCGTAGCAACGTATTAGATGTGTGCTATTAATGTGCTGGCAACGTGCAGTTTGTGACGTGCAGGCAAGGTCATATTGCAACGTTGCGTGCACGAGACGTTGGCACGTTGCCTGCACCTATTCGGAACATTTCTGGCACTTCACAACACGTTGTAGCAACGTCACAATGTTACAGTGTGACGTGCAGGCAACATGCAGGCAACATTGCCGTGCTGTTAGGGATAAGGGATCTGCCCTCCAACTCAGGGTCGATTTAAGATGTCGATCAGACGGATGGTCAGTTGGGAAGTACACTAGTACCACAGAACACGTTTAATGATTAAGAGTTTTAATTCATTTTTTTTAAATGCCCCTCCTATCCTCTTCGGATCAGGAGTGAGGACCTTAAAAGTCGGATAGAGTCGGGTTAAACAAATTCAAAATATTTATAATGTAACTGTTACTCTTCCTTCTAGTCCTTAATTTGAAAATATGTATTTTTGTACTAATTTTTAGCAAACGAGCTATAAGTATTTTATTTATATATTGCTGGCTATGGCACAATAAACTTATTTCTCGGTTTTGTAGGGTGTTTATGAAAGTATCTACTTCTGAGTAGTTTATTATGTCCTTAGTCTCACCTATTGTAGAATTGGTTAGTTTCTCTGGGTACCTTGTCTGTGTAAACAATTTTAGTTAAAATTAAAAGCTACGGGAGGTAAGTAACACATGCAAGTTGAAGCGACAGATAATTTTGGGTCTCCAAGAAAGTTGTAGAGTTTACCAGTCCAGGCTAAGACCGCGAGTTGGAAAGTGAAAGTAGAGCATTAGTTTAAGACATTTGTTTGTTTTAAGCTTTTTGTGTGGCAGCAAGTTTTTTGTGTGTTCCTGAGTCTACATTGCGCAGGAATTTTAGAGCTGTACCAAAGATAATTTAGCTGGAGTTGTTTTGTCTACGAGCCCCTTTAGTTTAATTAGAGCCGTGGGTATAAATGAATCAGACATTGTTAAAAGGAAATAAGTCATGTTTTGACGAAATTGAGATGTGAATGGTTTCCGACATGTTGGAGGTACGCGAATCATTTTCTGTTATAACTAAATAAGTCGGAATGATCTGTGGGTGTGAAACAACGTACTATTTATTACAGTTCTTGTTAAAGAGGAATACGTCATGACTTAGTCCTCTTTAACAATGAACATATTTACTATGACTTATTTCTTTTTAACTATGACTGAAATTAGGTTGCCCACCCTGCTGTTTGTATTGCTTTATCTGTAAAGGAGTAGACATGTTATGTTATTTATCATTGATATACCCTTATTTTCTCTATGGGCATACTTTATATTGAGAGGAAAACTGAATAATGGATGTCAACAAGAAAGGAAAAAAAGAAGCTTGCATATCAGTGATTACCATAGGAACAGTATAAAAAAAAGCAAGAGTCAAAGGAACAGAATATGTTACACGCAATAGAAAATTAGTACCAGACAAGAAAACAAGAGAAGATTGCAGGTAAGTCATGAACGTATTAGTTATAGGTTATGTGAAAACGGTAAAAGCATATTATAAATTTGAAATCTCTCTACTATATTGCCTAACAAAGTAAATACTTTGTGTTATGGTATAATAATTGGCATATTTTAAGTAACATTCTTTGCTAAGTATTTTGTGCGCTGAATGTTTTAGGTCCAGGAATAAAAATGAGTGACTTAACCATCTTACTGCATTTTTGCACCTCAGCGATAAGAACCATCAGGCTCTACATTTGCAATGGCTCATCGAAGCAGAACCTGTTAAACAGGGCCGACCACGCAAACAACAGGAAGGTTATTGTGAAAGAAATGGAAGACAAGCTGGATTTAAGTATCATGCTATTGTTGGCAATACTCGAATTCCAGTATGTAAAACGGTATTTGTTTGCTTACATGCAGTGACATGTAAGAGGGTGTACGCATTGCAAATCTGTTGCATCGAGGCGAGATACCAAAGGACAAACGTGAGTTTCAACGTAATGCTAAAAAATTATCCCCAACTGAAGTTGAAGAAATAATACATCAGCACATAGAGTCCTTCCCAGCTAAACCTACTCATACTCTGGTTCCAAGATTAAATATTTCGATGTTCGTTTAGATGTGAAGCAAAAGCATCAGCTATTTAAAGAAAAGCACCCTAATACATACCGGTACGTAAAATATAAGTTCTACTTGAAATACTCTAACGAATACTTCAGGTGCGTTGGTAGGCCACTGATAGAGGTATGTAGTGCATGCAAAGAGTTGCAGGTGAAAATAAAATCTCCACATTTAGCAGACAATGCTAAACGAGCAGCTCAAAGTGAGTTGGACATCCACGAACGTCGGAGCAAAAAATTTCATACTGCTTTAAAAGAAACAGAAAAAGCATGCAAAGCTAATGCGCATGTCAGAGGGTTGGTTTTTAATTACATGTAGAATTTGCCTCTGCCACACATGCATGTACAGGAAATCTATTTACGACAGTTGTGGGTAAACTGTTTCAGTGTACACGATTTGAAATCTGAAACAAGTATTTTATTTGTGTACCACGAAGACATTGCCAATAAAGTTGCTAACGAAGTATGTAGTTGTTTGTATTTCTACATAAATTAATATTTTGACAGAAATATTACAGAGCTTGATCTGTACTCAGATGGCTGTATAGTACAAAGTAAATTTAACGCAGCCATTCGTACGTGTTGATGCCTTACACATTCAGGGCGATTTTCAAACATAATTCACATATATCAATTAAGAGGCCTCTCATTCTTACCATGTGACAGAGAATTCGATAGCTTTAAAAACATTGAATAAATATGACAGGTTATACACACCCAAATGAATATACTGTAGTTTGCTGGCTAATAGCAAATCATATGTACTCTTGCACATGGTTCAAACATGCGATGTACTAGATTTCAATAAGTCGTGGCCAACATTGTATACAAAAGACAGTATTGCAGAGGAGACACAAACTAAAGAAATACCTGGAGCAAATGAATTTCACTTCACCCCTATGTCATTCAGAAAATTTAAATATTAAGAAGAGAAGCCAGGTACTTTAGTTGCATCTGCCCATATTATTAAATTGGTAGAGTATAGAATTTTTTAGCCAAGCCTCACTTGAATGAAAGTTTCAGTATAGATTTGTCACAGGCATATGTGACAAGAAAGGTGCCAATCAACAAAAAAAAGGTGAACGATATTCGTCAAGTGTTCAAATACGTGTATGGCCATGAAGATGCAGCTGCATTTTTTTAGGGAAATTCTACAGTGACTTACAACACAACATGATTGTCATGAAGTAGGTTCACCACTGTAACATGCTTACGAAAGACAGTGTTAATAATGTTCTTGGGTTAGTAACAGTAAAATGTATTGTGATTAAACATTCAGATTGTATAAACATTCGTTGCCATATATTATTTGTTACTAAGGCTCAGTGTTATGTATTTTACTCTTTCATATTTTTGTGAGTAAGGTTCTTGTATATGGTAAATGTTTTTGGTAAATATTCAGCCACAGAATTAAAATGTAACAGTTATTTTATCCGTGGTAAAATATTCAGAATTTAAATCATATTCGTTTAATATTGTTTGTTCCAAGCATTAATGCATTCTAATGTTATTTACTGTAATATTATTTTGTAACATCAATTTAACTGTATTAATATATTTTTATAAATAAATGTTGGGCAAAAGCGTTATCATTGTGTTACCTCACTTCGATTAACCCTGATTTTACATATATTTGGTCTTATATTGCTTGTTATACTCAAGCATTAATATAATGTGATATGTTTTATATGTTATACTATTAGGCAGCTGATGAATAGCAATACTTTTATTTACTATTCTACCACAGAATACTAAGTATCAAGTTCAAACCACACTTCTAACTCTGTCATTACATTATTCTTCATTACAAGGGAATATGTCAGACACAAGGTATATTATGTATTTACGTTACGTTTATACTGATATCTACAGGTTTTATTCACTGATTTTGCCCATGAATAAAGAATTGTACGTTAAATTTAGATTTTTTTTTTAATTTAGAGCATTCATTGTTACGAAGGAATATGTCAATTATTTTTATAAAAGTTTAAGGCTTCCCTAGATGACTAATAACAACAGTGACAACTTCGAAAATATGGAATTTATATAAGGTATAAGTAACAAAAACACCAACAGTGTAAATTTCTAGACATACTTGAAAAAACAATATTTTATTTCTCACAAAACTGCAAAAAGTTACTTATTTTTAACAATGGCCAATTCAAATTTGGAATAATGTCTGGCCGTAGCACAGAGGTTCATAGCTGGTTTGTAGAGCCGGAAACGTTTTCAGGTGCTGTAGGTGAGGATGTTGGTGATTATTTAAGTAAGTTTAGAAGGGTTGCCAATGCTAATGACTAGAATGATGAGAATTGTATAACCTGACTTCCGGTATTTTTGACAGGAACTGCCTTGAAATGGTTTGAATACCAGGAAAAATCGCTAACCGAGTTGACAAAATTCGTTGACCTGGTAGATGTGGTAAGATCCGCATCTAAGCCAATTTATAGACCAGAATAGTTGGAATAGAAATTACTCTCCCAGACACAAGGTGAAATGGAGGGCATTCAGGAACACCTGTTGACATTTTGAAGTTGTGTCACAAATTGGACCCCGAAATGAGAGACGAACAAAAAGTTAAATTTGTACTGAGAAGTTTGGACTGAAGGGTATTTGAGCAGGTAGTAATGTTTGAGAATTCCTCGCTAAAACTGCTGCTTGAAAAAAAAAAAAAAAAAAAAAGTACCGGCCAGCTTTTGGTAAGCAGAAAAGAGGCGGTCAAGGGAGATTGATCATACGTCAGTTCTGATATGCAGAGCACGTGTAGTCAAGGGCTCAGAGGACAATGAGTAGAGAATATTCACGAATTCTTGCGATTTGATAGATTAAATCGGCAGAAAGGCCCGACAAGTAACTTCGCTACACACGGAGATAGAGACTGGCAAGTGAGCAAAGCGTTGGGCTTAACAGGGAGCGACTGCGCTAGCGACGGACAGAAATGTGCAAATGTCGTAGGTGTGTACACTAAGTAGTAAACTCGTATGTACTGTTGCATACCGGCAATGAGAGACTAAGGGTGCCCGGCACTTGTTATGGGATTCAGAAAACTGTGCCCCAGTATGCCACTAATGTCATCTAGTAGGCTACATATACTGAGAAAGAAATGTCGCCCAAGGATACGTTGATGGTGGAAATGGAGTAGAAGAACGGCCGTAGAACGAGACAACTGCTAAGATTGAGGTCCCCCTGAAAATCCGGGAAGGTGTCTCGTTTATTAAGTCACATGTCATTAAATAGGATGTCCCAAATTTTATCGGCAGTGGGGAGGCTATTTTCATAGTAAATAAAAATTCTAGTACCTAGTACGTAAAGAAAAGTATTCGGTCCCCACACTGCTGAAAATATTCGGTCCCCACAAAAGCTGCTGGTGAAACTGGACATAAGTTCCAAATTAACAAAACTGTAAATTTGTGGTTATGCCTACTAAAGACTTGTTGCCAGCATCCTATTGACATTATTTCAGATCCTGCAAAGGTAGTTGTATTGGGTTACGAAATTTTATGGAAATTCATAGCTACATTGTCATTTGACGCATTAGGTGGTGCATGCTTATAAGGTACTACTACTATAATTAAGCCTTCCCCCTCCCGAGAAATATAGGTCCCAGAAGAAGACGGATAAAAGGAAGGGAGAAAACTGCCGACTGCGTTGCCTTGAGCTTGGTTCTGACCAAGAGCAGGTTGCCAAGTAACATGGATTTGCCGCATGGAATTTAAAAAAATTTATATAAATGAAGATTTGTGTCCCTGACCTCTTAATGCTAATTAAATAAACAGTGAAAAATTAAAACTATAAGGATGACAATCATCAGGTTAAAATTCTCTGTCATTAGTTGGGAAGTTCTTTTAGGGTGTGTGTCTAAAATGTGTCAGCCGGAAACTAAAGCAAAACTCTTTTTGAGGAGTGTTAGATGAAAACTGTCACTGCACTGCCTTGTTTACGCCTGAGAGTGACAATGTCTCTCGGAGGAATGTAGTGGGTGCAGAGGAGGATATCCAGACCTGAAACATCGCGACCTTGAGATGGCGCGGCTTAGTCTGGAGCGGCCCTGGACCTACGACAAGGTTGTGTCGAGAAATTATTTGGTTAAATACTACGTTTTGGGTTGTGTTTTTTTTCTTTCACAGGTACTAATTTTTTCCTCTATTAGGAGAGGGGTGAATGCCTACAATGGAAAGAAAATTACGAAGATAAGACATGTTTGAGACGTGTGGTGGCACTGGTATTGTGTCCGACTGTAAATTTTTAAAATGGACTTTAATTATTGAAGTAGGTCAGAATTTTTGCAAACATTGACGAATGCCAGCGATAATATTTTTTGTGAAGTGGCAATGTTTGCTTTTAGTAACGTTTATGTCAGGATGATATTACACATTTAACGTGTAGGTCGTACTGTGACAAATATAGAAATATTAATTGCACTAGTGAAGGGAACTTATAAAAACAAGGAAATCCTTCAGTGTTTGTACCGGTATTAATTATGTGTTGGTAAAAACCTTGTATTGCCTTTAATTGTTATGTAATTATAGATTGAAGATGATTTTTTTAAAGCTGGAGTTGAAATTATTTTTTGTTTGAGAGGATCACTGAAAGTCTAGATGAAACATGAAGTAACAAAATAATAAAAAACAGTAAAGGCAGAGGAAATGTTCAGCCACTGTTAAAATTTATTTATTTGGTATATAAAATGGGTAATATAATTGTTTGATAAGTCTAAGATTAGGACAGGTTAAGGTGTTGACGAAAGTGTCACCACCCCTCCTATCATTTGACTGTCCCTTCTCTTGTACCCTTGCCTTTCACCCTGAAGAGGTGTATTACATTGGAAGTCGTTGTTATTAGAGTTGTCAGGGAAGAGGCCCTATAGGTGAGGCTTGGAAGTGAGCTGCAATTTTGTGGCTCGTGTGTGAGGACACCAGGACTGTTGGTGTAACATGCTGTGCTGCTAACATTACAAGTCGATTCAGACTGTGGCTTGGCAACCTGGTACCTCGTTTTGCCACCCTAGAGTGCGGATGTATCCTTGGCGGTAGCATGACGCATTGTCTTCATGGGGAGCGGATACATCACTCCAGGCAGTGGCGCTTGGGTTCGTGACTCGAGATGGGGTCACGAGGCAGAAGATGTGCTGTAAGGAGGGGCGTCCTGGCTTCATGCCAGATGGGTGCTCCTGGAAGGGAACTTAGAAAATGTCTACCTAGACTTACATCGTGGCAAGACTAGACGACACGAAGGAAACACATATTTTGTTGGAAATTCATTGTTAGCCGAAGAGATGGACAGACTCTCAAGAATTATGAGTCTAGTTAACGTGTTGCAAGTTGGACACCGTCTGCTATCTGTTGAAATGAATAAATCCATGCATTGGAAGAATTTATTTCCTCTGAGATTTTATCCGTGTATTTTGCCTGTTTACTGTTTGTAAGTAGTGTACTATTGAGTGAGTTGGTGTGTTATTTTAGTGGCGCTGTGTTGAAAATCAAATGTTAGTTAAAAGGAATATTTTTTTGTAATTTGACAATGTATCGCTAAACCTCTCCCTCCCTATGAAAGAGGGTTATAAATGTCTTATTTAGACATTCTTTTACAGAGTAACATAACATCACGTTCTGGCACACAATTTATGCAATATGATTTTGTTATTGGAGGTGATGTGGTGTGCTATATCGTCATTCCTTTAGGGAAATAACGCTTGTTGAGACCTTCACTGCCTTGGTGACCCGTGGGACGGAAACTTAATTTGTCATTGCTCTTCAGGTTCTCCTCGTGTGCCATTTTATTTGTTGTATATTTTTTATTTGTATTTTTTAAGCACATGTTTTGTTATTGTTAATATGAGAGTGATTAGTTAACTAAATTCAACCTATTATTATCATTTGAAGGGTATTTTGATTAATGATTTTCATGTAGTATTTCTATGCTAACTGTATTACATTTTATTTTCATGTCTACTAGTCCCGGCAAAACTACCATAGGCTGCTTCACAGTCTAGCCTCTGCCCGCGACCAGATCTTGTGATACTACCCACACAGGAATTCCCAGACTTGCTTGCAGGCACGTTTCCACAGTGGTAGTAGAGTCCTCGCACCTTGCAAGCCCGCAGTTTAGCTCGGCTGCATACATAAAAAAACGTAACATTTGCTTCGTTGTATGATCCTTCATCACGCCGCACGCAGCATCACTGCACATAGAGTGTTACTTTTAGCCGATCTTTGGATATCCATCTGTCGGCCGCGTACTGAATTAATTAGCGTCATCACACTAACTGTACTACGTCACCTTTACCGCCGATTCTAAAAGCCTCTTCTGAAGGATGATGACATGCTTCCGTAGTGCTCCTGTTTGTCGAGAGATGTTAGTCTTCGGGACCTAGTTCCCAGGGTACTAATTATTTTCTCTTTCATGTCATGTAGTGTTAGTTTTATAATAAATATATTTGTGAGTGAATTTTGAGGCAAATCTTATTAGATTTAACTTACTGCGTACTTCAAAATGCAAGCCGTCTAGGCTACCCTCCGTTGATAAGTCTTCCAATCGCGTGCACATCTTACGCCGTGTTTGTTTGGTTAAAACATTATTTAGTTCTCCACATCCCTTTAATTTTTTTTTACAGTGGAGTGTTCAACAAAAGGCCTAATACTTAAATTATACTTCAAAGGCTATTCAATGTCTGTTCAAACAAGTATTCAATGTTCCAACCGTTAGTTCAAGTATATGCAACTTAAGTACTTTTTCAACATGCCCTATCTCTGGACATCTACTCGCCATTACGTTCTACGTTTCAGCTAAGTTCTACGCCCCTACATGAACTTTAATTGTGTTATGCGCCACGTTTGGTTATCCAGGACAAATTTATATCTATGATCTTTAAATTTAAATAAATCATTAACTAATTTATTTGTCTTACATCATGTTTTCACATTAATCAAATTTAGTATGTTAAGGGTTCACTCTAGGTAAACAAAATATTAAAGGGATTGCATGGCCCTGTTCATCATTTAAATAATAATGTGCGATGCTCATTTTATAATTATATGTCTTTGTCTATTTGAACTGCCCAATATTTTAAATAACAATAAAAATTTTATTTCACTGAGCCTCACATTATTGCTTTTTATTCAACAGCTCTTCTACTGAGAATTAATATTTATTTTGTAATGTTACCTCTACATGAGAATAAATAGGCATTAACCTTATTAATATTTATCTCCATCTTCCTTGCCAGCACGCATTTCTAAAAATATATATATTATGACTATGATAGCAGACAATAATATACTCAATACAGCAATTTTATAATACAACGAAGGTAAGACGGGACACCCGGTGTAATTGTAACACCTCGATATCCCATGTCACCAGGGGTTCGATTTGGACAGCACTACAATTATTGTCTGATATGAAATTATATTTGATTAAGTAGTGTATACTTGTAAATAACAGTGATAGTAGAGAAAAGCCCATGTTGTCAACTAACCTTCGGGTTCGTTGCAGCTACGGAAATATAGCATTATGATCTGAGTCGTGTCTTGGCGTGGTTCTTGTGGAAGTTTCTGGAGGCAGAAGATTAATCGAACCTTAATGGTTACATTTCTGCATGCCAGGAGTATTGACAAAGGGTCATCGCTCACGACGAAATACAGGTTAACTTGGGCACATACCAGGATTGGCAGTTTTTAAATAGTCGATTGCCGTAACAAAGGCTAGCCCAATTGAATGTTTTGGACGGCCTGTCAGGCTGCGTAACCCGGATTAAGTTGAGACTACACCAGGGGTTTTACCCTCCAAATGGATGATCAATCGGAGTCCACGAGAAGAGCCTGAGAGTACACAGGTACTGCAGAACAAGTTTGGTGTGTAAGAATTTTAATTTATTAAGTTTTTTTTTACACCACCCCTACTCCCACACTTAGGATCAAGAGTGAGGACGGGAAAAGTCGGGGAGGGTTGTGTTAAGATTTACGGGAAAATTTAAAATATTTGTAAAATCGATTTCTTGTAAATTAACTGTAATAGCGTACATCATGTACCTTTCTAATCTAATATTTTTTTTTGTAAATCTTAAATGAGGGACTGAGATTCGTTGGGGTGTAAGTCACAAATATTTAGTGGTGTTGTTTTTATTCATAGTATAGGCCTACACATATTTCAAACGAATTCCTCCGTAACTAATATTTCACTCTTAACAGAATTTCTAGATTCCATTTGAATATTGCAATGATGTACTGCACTTTGCGTGGTATTACAAATAATGTTTTACGAGAAAACAATTTCTATTGACTTACACCACAGTAAACCTCAACCCCTAATATTTGGTAGTACACTTTGTCAAACGAATTTTGGAGTATTTTATTTATTAATTGCTGGTTATAATCACTGTAAACTCGCATCTCGCTTTTATAGTTTGTTAATAGGAGTCTCTACTTAATGTATCGTCCTTGTTCACCCTTTTTTTCATTTCTGGGATAATACAATAGGCTATATTTCATGTTAGCGGGAATAATCTACATTATATCGCATAAAAATCAAAAGTCTGGGTATGTTTACCAGCTCATTAGGGTCTTCGGGAAATTCATAGCAAGTAAATTGACTTTTCCTCGTCTTCATATCACCCTATGCTGTCACTTCACTGGAGACATCCATGAGAGTATTTTGATCATATTTATCGATAACTTCACGAGTGTTGTCTTCGTCCCATCCAACTTCAGCTTTTTCATCATCTAATATACTTTTCTTCCTATATTCATTGCCTTCTAGGAGATAAACATTATCGTGTATGGTAATGCAACCCAAGAATTTATATTTCTATGTATATACACATCAGGTCCTAGGAAAAAAAGACTGTTATGTGCTTATCTTATTTCAGTAGTACGAAAATAAATTTCTCTTGGACCCACTACCCAACTATATATTCATATGCAACCCGCAGGCAATAAAAATAAAATGTAAAATTGAAATTGTGCATTTAAATGTTATTTTATATTAAATATGACATTAACAGTTTATAAGTTGGTGATGAATGGTCCAAGAACACACATTGCTGCTAAGTGATTTGTACCTAAACTGTAATTGCCTTTCATGTATGGTGCTTGTGATAAAAAATGCAAGAATAGAACAGATAGACAATGTAGTACAATCACTGATAAGGTAAGCAGTTTTCACTACCGCACATTTGCTTCGAAAAGTTAAAATACTTCAATCTCATATCCTTAGTTAAAATACATGTTCAAGAAAAGTATTTTTCCTAGAATGATTAACGCACAAAAAGAACAGCCTTCTGTAGAAAACAAAGAATATCCTAAAAAAGTAAATTTGATGACATTATTTGCTAACGATGGAGGGGAAGAAGACAATGCTGATGAAGATATCGATGAAGATTAACCCAACACTGTTGGATCTCATCAGTGAAGTGACAAGGGTGGTATGAAGACTATATATTTTCCGAAGACTCAAATAAACTGGTGGACTGGCTAAGACTATTGATCTATACAGGAGATGCTAGTGATTATTCACACTTACATGAACTATGTTTGATTGTCCTAGATCAGATTGAAAGAGTTTATGTTAAATAGAAAAAAATATTTTAATTAATTTTTATGAATCTTCGAAAAATTTATAAATTATATCTAAAAGTTGTGGATAGTTCCTTATTATTTAATTTAAATAATACTGTGTATTTTGCTGAAAGTACTTGGCTGCCTTGATCTTTCTGCACTATATATATATATATATATATATATATATATATATATATATATATATATATATAGACAGTGAATCCAGTAGTGGGATAGTATAACAATGGTTGGATACGAATGGCATAAGACTGATGTGCCATATTCAGATGGATAGTATCCTGATGCATAATATACTGAAGAATAGTGTACTGAAAAATAGCAACCTGAAGGGCAGTATTCTGAAGGATAGTGTAATGATGTAATTTTCATGAAGAATAATATAATGAAGGATAATAACCAGAATGACAGTATCCCAAGGTATACGTCATAGTATCCTGAAGAATTTTACCCGGAAGAACAGTATCCTGAAGGTGGCGACTGAAAGTTTGCCCGTTGGATGGGCAGCCCATCAGGATTTTTCTGACAAGGTGTATTTGAAAAGAGACCGGAAAGGCAACCTTTCCAATTTCTTCAAACATGTTAGATGTCGTGCTATAAAAATCCTGAAAGTTTGCCCGACTGGATGGGCAGCCCATTAGGATTTATTCTGGCAAGGCATATTTTAAAACAGACTGGACAGACAATCTCTCTAATTTCTTCAAACACGCTGGTTTTCGTGCAGAAATAGTCCTAAAAGTTTTCCCGACTGAATGGGCAACCTTTCCAGTTTCGGAACGGGCGACTGAAAGTTTGTCAGTTGGACGGGCAGCCCAACAGGATTCTTTTCTGAGAAGGCATGTTTGAGAAGAGACTGAAAAGGTAACCTTTCCAGTTTCTTCAAACATGTTAGTTTTCATGCTATAAAGTCCCTGAAAGTTTGCCCGACTGGATGGGCAACCTTTCTAGTTTTAGAGTACTCGTGTAGAAAATCCTGAAAGATGTCCCCACTGGAATCTTGTCACAAAATGGCTGCCAGATCAGAGAAATCGATACAGAGAATCAAGTTGTTCACCAATTGCACACTAGATGGCACTTCCAATCATGTACCCGCGTCGTAGTTGAAATTGTTAGCATAGATGACTCTGCAGAATTGATAGTTGTTTGATCAACTCTAAGACAGTGTTGACGTTCATCTGAAATTTGTATTATTTTGTTATTGTTTATAAATAATTTAATTTGGGTATTATTTTGTTTGACTTGATTTAAATATAAAATAGGCCTATATATTCTTATTCGCTGTTTGATTTATTATAAGTTTACTCAAAATAGTACTTGCAAATACAACTTATCTTCTAAAAAAAAAACTTATATTTCCTTATAAAACTGTAAATTTCGAATCCGAATGTATTTTGTTGTTTGAAATATTACAATTAAACTATTGACCGTCTGCGTACGAAGCCGATGGATATATAAAAAAAATTCAGGGAATTAGCCAATAAATGTGATGCCAGAAGTACTGCTTTTTCAGGAAGTATGGATAATTAAAAAATCAGTACAAAGGGACTGCATATTACTTCTAAAAAAAAAACGTTAAAAAAATGTTCGCAGTTACGTGGATGGAGTTATGTACACTTTCAAGACCGCAAGTACCCATTATTAATTTACAGTATAAATAATTTGTGTGTGGCGGAACATAAAAAAAATTGGGGTTGTGTACGACATATATTAATTCGTTCTAAATTTCTTTGGGATCTCAATTTGATAAAGTATATTAAATCATTATTAATTAGTTTTTATTGAAAATATTGGTAGGTCTATGTGAGTTGTATGTGACGCTCTTTTTCCGCGACGCTTCATGTAGTTGCCTCAGATTGTCAGCATAAGCGTAAAGCAGCAGGCTAGAAGAGCAAAACTGGAAATATCTCAAGTTGCTTGTAAACCCTTTCGCATGGCGGACTAGCGTGTTCAATATTACGTAACACTGACTATACACGTCACGAAAGCAATGACACTGCTAATATTTTTCCATTGGCCCGACAAGCATTCCCCCACCATGTGATGGTTTTAATTTTATAGCAACTTAATAACTTTTAAAATGTACAATACCTAATATTATTTTACTTAATTTTATGCTTATAATATTTTCATTGTTACTAAATATTAAAAAGATATAAATTACAAATGAAAAACTCACACACATCAAAAGATCCTTTAAAATGTTAAAAATAAATAAATACATTTCCAACTATTTTGGACCTTAAAATGCACCGGGCGGTCGCTAATTAAAAAAATAAGTTATGCTTATCAAAACTGAAAAAGAATATATTAAAACAGTACCAAATCCGCAAAATAATATGTGAATCAAAAATAAATAATTTTAATGTAGTTTCAAATCTACTCATGTCTGTTGAAACTGTCACATTTGCACGTACATCTTGCAACCACGATCCCATACATAAAAACCACTCCTGCTGGTATCTGACCTCAAGTCTGGGGCCATTGGTTCAACCTTCAAGATTTATTTTTTTCTAAATTTACGTATGTGCCATGTTATACACTTTCTTTCAAAATTACAAATTAAAGCCAATTTTTATTCAGAATGAGATTAAAGAGTACGTAACTGCACGAATTTGACCATGTTGCCATAGTTGGAAGAGGGATTTGGATAGGTATAGAGAGGCTTTGCCGTGCTACTTATCTTCGGCCTACATACTTTAAAAAAGAAGATCAGAATACTCTAAATAATGTATTAATAATATGTTAAATGTAAGTTAATGTTAGAATTTAACTTTTGGAATTGTCACACAATATGAGAACTTTTGCTGCAGTTACATAAATTTTGCTTTGAGTCAGCTAATTAAAACTTCCGTTTTTAAATTAGCGGCCTTACACATTTAAAGGTCCTAAATGGATGAAAGTTTTCTGTTTTTTTTTTTTTTTTTCAAGAATCTTCTGATATGTCACCGTTTTTTTTTTTTTTAATTTTTAATTTGTTTGTATAAATATGTTAAATATTACTCATTGACAGGTTGCGTTTCAGTCCGCCCACAGTGAAAATAAATAATCGATTAAATAATACTATTTTCGTTAATCATTACTCAAATATAACATAAGTCTACAATGTTTTTCGCAATAAACTTGATTGAATTATGCTGCATTGTTATTAAAAAATAGCTCGCACCTCTAATAAAAATAAACAGTATTATCTGTTCGTGTTTCGTAAATAACCGCTGACTAAAGTGACATGTGTGGTTCATCACGCATGGGAAGGCTACACTTTTTTCACTTTTTTAAGCTGATAATTCTTTAAATGGGCTTACATAACATCAGCCGTTCATTTATTCTGCCGCTCACCATTGACGGAATATATTGTTAATCTCTATACGTTTATTCGTGAAAGGAATATATTTTCTTGCTTGCTGAGTCAATGAGAAGACACCATACAAAGTGACTAGTAGTTGTGTTTCTGTACCACTAAATGACGCAGCATCTGAGGGAGGGGAGGGGAGCCACGGGCCCTCCCTACGATCTGCCAGTGGGGTTGGGCAAGGAGAAGGCCATGTCTGATAGCTGTTTCCTAGTTTCTAAGTATTGTTCGTAATAGGGTTCATTGACTAGTATTCAGAGTTTTCTTAATTTTGTTTTCACTGTATATTTAATTGTTTCTACTTGCAATTTATGCATCCCATTTAGAAATAGAGTATTTTGTTAACCTTTGTTAAAAGCCAAAGTATTGTTTAGAATAAAATATAATTATTTACCCTTAGTGTTCTTTAAATACCTCTTAATTCCGTGTTGCAAATATTCAAACATACGTAGAAAATCAGGCTTGCATTCAGTCAATAAAACTTCAAGATTATTGTAGAGCTGGAATTGTAATTTTAAGTGCAGTAAAATACGCAATAAAGAAGCGCGTAATTAAGATTTTCATTCGTACAGGATCCAAGGATTTGGTGGGAGAGGGTAAAGAGTTACTCTGATCGCAAATTGCACAGGATTGGATTGAAGTTCAAGGGAAAACTATATTGAACAGTAGCACTATGGTATGAATGTTTTCCTTCTGTAAGTTATTAAACTAGTTTTATTCGAGTGTATTTCTATTACAGGTTTTGAAATTACTTCTCAGATATTATTATATTCACTGAATGTGACTTGCCCGCGTTCTTTGTAGTGTTGCAACTTTGAAGTTCGAAAGAGTGACTGTTTCTGTGTTAATGAGTAAATGGTATGTCTCAGTGATGTATTTACGTTTCTTTCGGACGATGAGGCTGTGAGTAGTCTTTTACACAGCAGATTTTCCTTGAACAACTGGAGTGTGAACACTAACGCAGATGTTATGTTATTGCAATTTATTCCATCTGCGTTAACAACAACCGTGGGTAGATTCTATTCCATTGTTGCATTTGCCTTAATTTGTGTTTGCTCTATCTTTTGATCTCCACCTATTCGTTATTAAGTCTCAACTTGGCATTTCATCTAGACCGTACTTGTGCATGCAAGAGCGTAGCAATGCGGAAGGTGTTAGATGTTCTAGCTTCCTCCCTTCTTCTTTTTAGCCACAGCAAATTGAAAGAAATCAACATTAAAATTTAATATTATTTTAACAAGTAAAATGTTCAAAGCTTAGTTCCCGAGGGAGGACCCCCGGACCCCCTGCTATATAAAGGTGGTCTGTGTTCATTTAACATATTTCCAGGTCCCCTCCCCCCACACACATACACAGAAACCCTGGCTTAACCACTGTGTACACACATTCAACTGCCAGGCCTAGGGCACGCCTAGGATGAAGTGTTGAATGGCGTTAAACGACAAACTTGATTCCCAGGGTGCAAGCGGAGTAGCTACGTGTTCCAGCAAAAACTTTGATTAATAAGCTGATAATTATACGCACAATATAACCAATGCGGACAATAGGTACACCATATAGCAGTGAATAGTAGTGAACTAAATGTACCTTATTCGATTTTCTTAAATTGTGTTACTACTGTTCAAAATCACTGACACAGCCAGAAAAAAAGGGCAGAAGCTGACGGAGGCGCGAAGTAATTAAAAACAGTACATCACACAACTTGTATCGTGAAGGCCATTGTTAAGAAAAACATTTCAACAACTTCCGATGTAATTTTACTTATTCAAATCAAGTATTGAAATTGTTATAAAACATATATATTATATTTTCATAAAATATGTTAATTTTATGAGGAGACAATGTGCTGCATTTATCTGCTTGCAATGGACTGTTCTTCAGAAATTAATTTAAGCCTACTATATGGGAATCAAGATTTATTATAGTTACGCTTATTTTGCCATGTTAAGATAAGAAAAATGTTTTGAAAAGAAAGTAGAGTAACAGTCACATAAATATGTGTCTTGTTTTGTTTAAATTCAAGTTCATCATAAAGAGGAGAAATTAATGATATAGTAAGTAGGAAAGTACTCATTATTTAAAACAAAGTTATGCAAAACAAAATTTTCATATGTTATCCAAAAATTGGGATATTAATTTTTTTAATTTTGTATTTATTTAAAATTACGTTTAATGTAGTGAATAACGTTTTCACACTTTCTTTACTTGCGTCCGTATATACCGAGAAATACGTGAAGAAAAAAAGAGTTTAGTTTATCTCAGTAAAACGGGTGCCGCCATGTTGATGTCCCTGTGACGTCATTGGACTTGATATTGCATGTCTGTTTACTATTAACTGTACAGCAACTTATGTTCTTTTCGTGGAATTGCATTATATACGGTTAATTGTGTGCTAACAACAGGTATTGTTGAGGAATCCTAATAGTTATAAGTGTCTACAGTAGCTTCTTTGTGCAGCAATGCAAATAAACTTATTACAAGTACAATATTTACTACAGCGCTGTGTGACAATTTGAGTAGGACTGCATGGTTTCTAAAAAAACAAAACCCGATACAGTCTATTAGCGACGAAAGTATAGTTTATGTATGCGATAGTTACTTCAGTGTATTGTGTACCGTAAGACACAGTAATCTTGAAATAAATAAGTCCTGTAAAAAGTAGCGACCAAATCTCGGCTTCTGTTGAATTTATTGTGATTTTGCTGTCCCGCTGTGTGGCCGCCTCGCCTGTAGAAACGGCTCAGCCAATAAGCGAGTTTAAGGCACCTGTGACTGACCAATAAATCAAAAGGTTGGCGGGGTTTTGCGAAATGCTTTAATAGATGGCAGCACTACTGCAGGTTGTTCTCACTGTCACTCACAAGAAACGTAACCATAATCGTGGCAAAAAAAAATTGAACTTTTTTTACATAAAGTAACGTGTTGCATTGTTTTCCCGATTCGCTCAATCTGAATGCTAGATATTCAGTCTGTAAGAGCCAACAGGTTTGCTCAAACGCATTCAAAATTTTAGCTTGATATATTAATTTTTTTAACGCATGCCACCTTCATACAGTTGACTTTAAACCAACATGTGTTATTCTTGAGCGGATTTGACACAATAAAATTAATTCGAATATGTTATAATCACTCAAGAATTTGAATTAAACTGACCTTAACTCAAACCTACAGCAAAAACGTTGCAGTGTGTTGAAGTTTAATTGCAGTCTACACTCCTACCTACTCAGTACCGGTGAAATCTTCGTAAATAACTATGAAAATTTTCATCAGCAACGGTGCGTGCAAGGACAAAGGAGCAAATTTTACGATTCAGCTTTTAAGTAACAGGGTGCATTAAATTTGCCCAGTTTTCTGAGTCAGTGCAATATTCCAAAACCTACTAAAATTCGCGGCCTCGCTTCCTCTAGAGTGCAGCACTGCATACGACAAAACGGAGGTCAAAGACGGCTTCAACAAAGCTACTTAGCCATTTGTTTGCTTGTATTTTGTGCGAAACGAGTGAAATAAAAGTATGCTTCAGCCAGCAATATAAACTTATGAAAGTATTGATTGTGTTGAGAATTTGTGCTGCCTGTTTATCAAAGTTATGGCATTTAAAAGTAATAATTGCTGGGGATTGTGCTTTTGGATACAAATGTCATGTTCAGGAATCAGATGTTCTATTTGTTTGGCTTTTTTCCTTGACGTTATAAACTGAATATACTACATAAGTATACGTTGACAATCATCAGAAGAGTTTTAATTAAACATGCCAAACAGCCAAAATGAGGGACGTTTGCAAAATTAAAGAAATTTCAACTAATACCTTTATTACAACTACAGTAAAATTACAACAGTTTAAAATTTTGACAGTAAATTACGATATTATTACAAAATATTTAAAACGCATATAATGAAAATACAACGAATTTTCGTGTGATGATACTAGATTATAGGTATATCTATAAAATATAACTTTATATTTAAAATTTTTACAAAGTTCTCACAAGTATCTAAATTAAATTTAAAGAAATGTATTAAAAATATATGCAATGACAGTCGCAAACTGAATAATACAATATGTTACGATTTAAAGTTAAATATTAATATTTGTCGCGTCGGATCTTTTTATTGGTGGCAGATTGTATACAACGCACACTTACGCTTAGTAATAATTAATGTTCGTAACGAAGTATTATTTGTTTTTAATTTACGTATGTAAATTTGTATTAATTTCTACATTTTGTCCTATTTCAAACACATATATAAATCTTTAAAGCTGAAATTACTCAGCAATTGTGATTGTCACCTGAAAAATAATACTTTGACAACTTATCCTAAACTAACATTGATTGCAACAAGGATAATTCAGACTATTTTAAATATCTGCCAATTCAGAATATTTAAAGTTTTCTGCGCAATAAAACTCTAAAATACATCTGAACTTTCACAGTGTAAACGGCAAAACATTGGTTCATGCCGTTTTTTACTAGATCATAAACACGTCACCAGATGTCAGCCACTTTGCGCAACAGCGCGAATACCTGACGGGCGGGCGGCGAATGAAAACAGCTGCCCAATTTTGCCATACGCGTGTTAGCCAATAAGAAGATGTCTTCAGTGTTTATGGCGGAGTTTGATAATATGAAATTTTTAAAGCTCAATATCTTGAAAATTAATATACGAACTGAAATATTATTTTATGTGGTTGCATTTGGTGCGAATACATTTCGGAAGAATCATGTAAATATTAAATTGTTTTTCTAGGTATCATCCTCGATGGGGTTTATGCTGTCATTGCAAAATCGTCAACACAAACCACCCCAGTAGCAACCAACGTTGGTCCAACGGTGAAAATTGGTTGGAACCGTTGGTAATACGTTGTGTTAGAAAACACACATAAATACAACGTTGGCCCAACGTAGTATGCCAACAAAAATGTTCAAAAACATAGATTATTATTACAATGAGTCAGCAACATTCTGAAAATAGTTATTATAAATCAGGAAATTTATGAACGTAATGGAAGATCAAATTTTTGTTAATTTAATTTCGTTGGTTGAATGTTGGCAGCAAGTTGGCAAACACACAGTTGGGGTTTGGTGTGCATATTTACATTGGACCAATGGTACGAAATAAACAATTCACACAAAGAGTTCAAGATAAAGTTTTTAATATAGTAAATTACCAATCATTCAAGTTTGTGAAACGATTGTGTTGCTTTATTAAAATAATCAATTTTATGTGGTAATTATTTACTTGGATTAATGTTGGCTCAGTGTTGTAAATCCAACTGTTGGTTATAGGTTGTACCAGTATGTTGGCCCTACATTGAATAACCCACATTATGCCAACCACAAAAAAACCTTGAGTACGAATGTTAGTTGAGCGTTGGTAGCTAGTTGGAAATCTTTGCAATACAATATTTCCGAAAACATGCGCAAATACAACGTTGGCCCAACGTAGCCCCAGTATCAACTGACGTTGGGTCAAAGTTGAAAATTAGTTGGAGCCGTTGGCATTACATTGTGTTGGAAAACACACATAAATCCAGCATTGGGGCAACGTAGCATGCCAGCAAATATGTTCGAAAATGTATTATTATTGCAATGAATTTGCAACATTCTGAAAATAGTTATATTAAAGTAGAAAACGTCTGAACATTGGCAAGTGGTACCAGCGGTGTTGACAACACGTTGGTAAACATACTGTTGGGATTTAGTGGGCTAACATTGCAAAAACAACATTTTACACAAAGAGTTCAAAATCATGTTATCCAGTACAACATAACCAATCATTCAAGTTTATAACATAATAATGTTACTTAGTTTAATTTAATAACGTGTAATTTTTGCACTGTTGGTTACACGTTAGAACAATGTTATAAATCCAACTATTCAAAAATTAGTTGTTCCCAGTATGTTGGTCCAACGTTGCATTACCCACATTATGACAACCATAATCTTTTGTATGTAGGTTGGCTGAGCGTTGGTAACTAGTTAGTAATCATACTGTCGATGTTAAATATGTAAATTTACACTGAACCAACGTTGCTCAAACAACACATATGTTTATAACAGTTAGGGTAGGCGAAAGTTATTTTCAGTAAATTTGGTCCTACATTGTATAACACACATTATGCCAACCACGGTGAGTCTTTTATTTGGAAGTTGTCTGGCGTTGGTAGCAAGTTTGTAAACAGTCTCCCCCAGTGACACAAATTGTGTATCTTTCTAAAAATAATTCCATTAGATTAGAAAATGCAAGACAATATTAAATACAGTATTTTTTATAAATTTTAATTTGTTGGTTAATTGTTATGTACCAGTTGGTAAACTCACCGTTGGCAATAGGTATGCACCTTTATGTTGGGTTAACACTGCATAACCCACAGTAGGCCAACCACTGAAAATATTTGGTATGTACGTTGGCTGAACATTGTCAATGTTAGAAAACATGTCATTAGCAAGAGATACAACTTTGTTTGTTATTGTAAGTTTAACTACTAAATACGTATTTGTCTTTCATATATCTGTAATCAACACTTGGCAGCGTAGAGAAATTGGTAAGGCAATGTATTTCTAATAGCAAGGACTCCAACATAATCTCGGACTGTGGTTCGAATCTGGTCGAAATTGTTTTATTGATTTTAATAATTTGTGTAACCCACAAGAACTCTGAAAAAAATATGAATATTGTGCTTAATTGAACTATTGTAGAGTCAATTTGTTGATAAATGTTGGTCCAACGTTGGTAAATGGTTGGCATATTATGTTAAATACACAATTTCAACAATCCAGCGACGTTGGGCCAAAATAGGAAATTAGAATCCAACCAAAAATCACAGTTGGGCCTAAGTTGTTTCACGTGACATTTCAATGATGAGCAACGTTGGCCCAGCCAAATGTTGCTACTGAAGCTATTTCCGCGCCAAAAAATATTACGTTTTCTGCCCGTGATTTATTCCACAATAAGGCACGAAAACACTTAACAACACTATTTTAAACATTGACATCCAAATTTTCACGAATGAGAGGTCCCTCCAGACTCCCTTCCCGTCAACTTCAATTTGGGGAAGGGGGAGATGAATGAATAGAAATTTCAAGCCCCCCCCTTAATTAATACTGCTATTCTTTTTAAGTTCTGTATAATAAACATTATTTACGAAAGTAAAAGTGTAATTTGTTATACTGCACTACCTTGAAAGTTTTCAGGCCAATAAATTTCACTAACATACATAAAATGCATTAATAAAATTTACTTTTAGGATTTACTTGTAAGAACGCTGTGTAGGCAACCAAATAAAATTGACTTTCGGAATTAAGAACAGGGGGTGGGGGTCGATACATGCTTTGACCCCCCTTGAGAAGAGATGATGCTGCGCCGCTGGTACCACTTGCCAAATATATGTCGGAAAGTATTCGTTTCATGTGTCCGGTCATACATGATGCGTAAAATGATTTATTCTTAGTAATTATCACAATCAACAATATTAAAAATAAAAAAAGCTCCTTAAATCTTCCGTCCAGAAGATGGTCTATTTAAAATCACGTGAACAACTTTTATCGCACGTTTCAATTTTAAAATTATTTTGTATTTGCAAGTACTAATTGCAAATTAATACAAGTTTAGGATGACTGCTGGTGCTACCTAAGATTTTCTGAATCAACTATCTGTACTGCAGAGTCATCTGTGACAAAAAATTTAACTACGACGCGGGTACATGACTAAAAGTGCCATTTAATGTGTAATTGGTGAACAACTTGATTCTCTCTGTTGATATATTTAAGCTGGCAGCCATTTTGTGACAAGACTCCATTGGGGATATCTTTCAGGATTTCAGGATTTTCTGCACGAGTACAACTGTCTCCAAAACTTGAAAGGTTGCCCATCCAGTCGGGCAAACTTTCAGGATATTTATAGCACGAAAACTAACTTGTTTGAAGAAATTGGAAGGGCTGCCTTTCCAGTCTCTTCTCAAATACACCGTCCTAGAAAAAATCCTGATGGGCTACCCGTCCAGCAGACAAACTTTCAGTCGCCCTATCCGAAACTGGAAGGTTGTCCATCCAGTCGCGCAAACTTTCAGGATTTCTATAGCGCGAAAACTAACATGTTTGAAGTAATAGGAAATGTTGCCTTTCAAGTCTCTTTTCAAATACACCTTGTCAGATAAATCCTGACGGGCTGCCCATCCAACGCGCAAACTTTCAGTCCCCCGAAAAGTATCCTAAATGATTATGTCCTGAATAAGAGTATTCTGAGGTAAGGGCGGGACTCGACTTGGTGATTTGTTGAAAATAATATTAAAATGCGGGAGAATAATTATGTGTCAAAAAAAAATTTTTTTTTTCAAAAATATACCTGTACAACTATAAAATCTGGAACCTAGAACACATAAAAAGCAGATATGGTGTCTGGCATAATATGTGAGAGGAGGAGGTTTAATTACAGACATTAATAATTTCGAGATCTTGCTTAGGTGTCATTAAGAATGTCAAGTACTCATCTACTAACATCACGAGTGACGACACAAGTCGAGAACTGTTCGGGTCAATGCTCTCCACAAAGGCAAGTTTTGTTACCAAATAATACTAATATATCGATATGAGTAAATAGATAACTAAATGCATTTTGAAAAAAAGAAAGGTTGTTTTCTGCTTGTCTTGTGTGTTTAACAAGTATCATTTTTATAATAATTATTTACGAGAAACTTCTAAGACCTTCACGTACATTTTACATTAAATAACAAAACATGTAGAGACTAGATGAGTAATCATACAGAATGAACTGACATACCTAATTCGGTGTGACTGCTAGCATCGAATAGGAAATTTGTTAGTATATTACACAGTAGTGACTGCAGTGTATGCTCCAGTGCATTTGTCTGACAACTGTGATTAGAGTAAGTTGTATGTACATTATTTAAATGCAGGAGGCAGGGTAAGGTAGGTGGGTTATGGATAACGATGAGATGTGAGGGGATTGGGGAAGGATGGGTAGGGGCGGTAGAGGGGGTGCGACTTTGGGTTAGTTCATTGACGAGTGTAATACTGTCAGAATGTTGTCCATTGTGTTTTTATACAGTGTACTTATAATTGGGGTCAGAGATTGGACCTCTAGGACGTCAGTATTAAAAATATTTAAATTTAACAGGTTTCTGGAATCGATCTGGGCGTGGCTAGTTTGGAACTGGGGCGTAAGCAAATAAAACTATTAGCAGATATATTTTAATATTTAAAAATTATTTTTTTATATAAATCATATTTGTTTTAATTATTTTTATTGACAGATTTTAATATAGCAAGGGGAACGGGTCTTAACCTATAAACACACATTAAAGTATAATGTTAAAATATTACAAAAATACAATTTAAATTATGAAGATTTAATAAATAGTATTTTTACTATAAATGTCCTTTGATCTTTATATGTTGCTGCGCATTACTTACACTCAATCAGTGATGAGCAAAAATGGTCCATCTACTCACATTAGGAAAATATTTAGGTCATGCTGATTTTAGGACTATCTCTATGGTAATTTTGTTTAGTCGAAGGAAAACTGGGAAATTTTGAGGTAAAAGGGAAATGTATGGGGATCGTTGGGAAACTTAGGACGTTTCTTAGGATAAAAAGGATTAATTTGGGAAGAAAAGGAAAAAATGGCGGCCGAGGCATGACATCACTTCATGGCGGGTCGCACCAGAGCATATCGTAACTCCTGTGCCATAACCTACATAAGTATGATACTTTAGTAATATAAGTTATTTCATAAATAATTAGAAGTCTAAAAGCGTGGAAATTTGTTAAAGCTATTGATGGTTAAATTTACTTTAGTAATATTTATAACGAGCTCTAGAAAAACTTACCAGAACAATTTGACCTTTCACCGACTTACATCTTCTGGGAATAATCCATCTGACAAATTCCCATGCAATAACGAAGTGAGTAACGGTCACTTCAGAAATGATTTGCCACAATAGCAAAAGCCATTCGGAAAATCCCATGACGCTTCGGAAGTTGTAGTTTTCTGAAACATTTACACATAAAACTTTAGCTTATTTCCTACACGAATTGTACTGTCTTCTTAACTGAAAAACCGTATTGCCTATTGAAAAAATAAACACGTTCTACGTATGTATTACAAAACTATGTGACTTATGATTTGATCAAAGCAATTTTTAGAACCAGTTAAATTTGCCTTGAAATTGTATAAGTTTCCTTTATTTATTTTGCTTACATTCCTTTCACAAATACGAATCGGGGTGGACGTTGCCCCGAATAGGTTACGTTACTCAGTGTTCCCACCCTTGCATTTCGCTCTGTTCCTACTAGGTGCATCAATATCATTCAGTGTCACGTACGGAATGACGGGACTCGACTAACACTTTAGAAGCCTGACTTTGGAGGGAGGAATTGGTGCTGTTAATTCCCTCCTGATGTTTGTCGTAGGAGATCTATTATAAATTTGGTGACCAGTTGTGTAAATGTTCAAGGCAGTGTGTTATTCTCTGATTGTATTAAAATTAACGGGTTTACTTGACACGAATAAATTATAACCTACATTATATTTAAGTTTTGGTACAAATGTATAGTTTATCTTTTGTAGGAATGTTTCATTATATCATGAATTATGATAAGCTATGATACAGCATATTGCAAATGTTTTTAATCCGTGTACCATAAGCAGTGGTGACCTTGGAAACGTGGGGTGAATTTGGAACATCATTGACACAATTTTATTTTAAATCTGTTTCAACTGTGAGAAAAATGTAATTACATTTTACGTATATACTTTATATTTCGAATCTATGACAAGTTTATATCTTTACTTATGCCTATATATGCGCAAAATATCTTTTTTAACTATACCAAAGACACAGCAAGTATCGAAAGTCAACCTCGCTTTCGGTAACAGCTTTAGTGTGATAAATCACAAATACACATATTGGTAATATTTAGAACTTTTTCGTAAACGAGTACTTAACGGAGTTATATAAGGCGTTTCTAGAGGTTTTAAACGTTTTTCCGTAGATGCTAGTTGAGTGAATGAGAGATTTTAGTTACCACTTAACGTCGGGGTCATTAGTGCTGGCGAGGAATGACACGACGTGAGAATGGAGTGAAGCTGAAATTGTGGGGTAAGGGAAACAGGAGATCCCCGAGAAAACGCGCTGACCAACGTCATCGTCCGGCACAATTCCCACATGTGAAAATCCGAGGACCTACCTCGCCGGGAATCGAACCCGGAACGCCTTGGTGGGAGGCGGTGGGTCTGACCATTCGACCACCGCGGCCCCTACTAATTAAGGCTTTCAAATTACTAGCACCGACATCACATATATGCCATGTTTTTATCTCATAATGAATAGTGACGTTGATATACCTCGCAAAACTGAACTGGATTTGTCTAGAAATATTTTCGTCCTGCTTCGCCGAAGTTATCTTATTAACATAAATTATCCTATCCGCTGACGCGGTGGACAAAATCCTTATGAAAAGAAACATAAATGTTGAACGGTATTGGACGTGTGTCACAAAACCTACGATTGATAAGATTGACAAGTTGTAATGCACCCACTCAGGCTTGTTGTAAGTTCCAAAAATTAAAATTAAAAGTAAATACATGAGTTTAAACTAATTTGTTTGAAGTCCTGTTAAAACGCCTTCCTTCGGGTACAATTTTATTTCCCAGTGATTTCAGTTTTTGTAATAAATGTGTGATATGTTACGGGTGCTAACATGCCGTGTGAACTCACTCAAATTACAGATACATTAAACATTAAATTCTCAAACCAAACCCATAACATTCGTTCGTTCATAAGGATACTGAACCAATGCATAAAAATATAAATTTACTTGGACGTGGAAATCGATTCAGTGTGGTAAAAGTCCATGACATCATACAAGCATATTGCGCGCGCTCTTTACACTGAGATAAGACAGTTAATTATAGTTCATTGTTATTGAGTACGCTAGCTGTTAAATGCCTTTATCACATATTGAATCCAGAGTTACTGTTTACATTACATAATTTCACGCAGGCAAGCCGCAGCCGGCCGGCTAGCAGTTGATAAATGTAAACACTGTCAAACGGCAAAATTATAAACACAAAACTTTGAAATAATTAAATGTTAAACGTAATGCTTGTGAGTGGTGAAATAATATCACAATAAAAAACATTGTTTAGTTCACAAACATATAAAATACTATTGATTATAAAGTTATCATTTCGAATTTTTTTCTAGCGTATAACTGAAATTAAAGCAAGGGCAAATTTCACGTGTTAGTATGATGCGTTCACAAAATGATACCATATTGTAATTTTTCGCTTAAAGAATGCAGAGTAAACATGACAAAGTACATGCTGTGTGTGACTCTTGGCTGTGTGAAACGGGAGGAAACCAAGCAAAAACAGTGTTCCCGGCATCAATAACCTGTAAAGACTAGAGGTAGAATAGTGGATAATTTATGAAGACAGCAAACGATAACGAGCTATATTGACAACGAGGACTTTTTTAATGTTCTCTCTCTCGCTTTTAATACATTTAGTTTAACACAATATAAGCAACATAACTAACCAATACAAGTAGTTATTAAAATATTTATTTCTGAACCTAGAAAATACTAACTCTGCCGTAATTTGTGTATTTGTTACAAATTAATTACGCGTAAATAAAAATGACGGAAGTAAACAAAACTATCATACTTTTAAAAAATTAATTTTTTCCCTGCGGTAATATGATACTGTACTCGTTATTGTAAACATTCAACACTTAACTGAAATATATTTTGACTTTAATATTACAGTTCCATTCCTGACAATTAAGGAAAGGAAATTATACTGAGATTTTTTTACTACGATTGTACGTTTTATCAGGAGGTTTTCTACACAATTCACAAAAAATTATATTAAATGACTTGTGCAGGAACCTACACACTGCGTAACCTGGACCAAAGCAATTAAAAAATTCACATTTCAGTAAAATTTAGATTCGCTTTAGAGGGAAAGTACTAAATCATCTTACTGACAAGTGACTGGAAATACATACATATTTCCTACAGCCTCCTCCGTCGCCACTGGATACATTTTAAGCGAATTTTTTTTTTGTGATCCTTGCTTAGTTTGAAGCAAATTTTGTAGCATACATGTTGAAATAGTGCTGTTTTACCGTATCGTCATGTATAATCTTCGGTGCGTGGGTATCATTCCCAAGACTACTATGACGTGTTGGTGATAAATATTTATTTTACTGCAATAACATTTTGTGTTAATTCATCAACAACGAGAGTTGTTGTTTTACGTAGTCTATCTTTGTGTTTCCGACCAGTGTCGTCAGTCTGCTACGTTTGGACTGTCCAGAGCAGAAGTTATGCCTGAACGCTCAATGTATAGATTTTTCTTTTCTTAGTTGAAGCAATAGACCTATCAATACTAGTGTTGAGTAGTTATTAAAATCAAATAAATTATGAATTTCAATTTAACGATAGTTTACCAAACGCTGTGGCGCACACAGGTTTTGCGTTTAAGTGGTACAAACAAAACAACTGAACGTAGAGAAAATGTTTTTGCATTGCCTATACATTTTATGATATTTTTTCATGTTACAGATCTAGACTAACTTAATTTCTTGCTGTGATTAACCATACAGTAGATGACATACACATACATATATGAAATAATTAACGAATGTATTACAAGCAACCCAAAATTAGAAACAAAAATTTCATTTAATATAAAGGCATAATCCCTACCAATTTCTAAAATAAAAAACTTATTTACAGAGATATATTTATTAAATTCTAATTGTTAATAATCATATGTGATCAGCCAATTACATAGCTGTTATAGTTTACATAAAATCGTATGTAGTTAGGATACACGTGGTTGTCGCTAATCGAAAATGGTAAATGATAACAGAAATAATTAAAACTTCTATACTCAATTGTTAAAGTTTATTTTTCCAGTATTTCATTCTGTGGCGTAGTCATCAGTTTCTAATAGACAATTATATCTAATCGTACATTTGGCTGTGAAATACGTATCTTATATTATGTGTGTTAGTTTCAAAACATTCGTGACTTTTCCTGTATTGTTCAGAACTATTGCTACATTCTGAAAAAATAACCCATTCTGTCATTTTACTCTACTTAGAGCTATACTAGGATTTGTAGACCTCTAGGCTGAGAATGTGATGCGAAATCACCCACCACTTGTAGGTTCTCCCATGGAATATTTTTAAAATTAAATCGCAAAACTAACGTTATAGAACAGTCTTCTAATTAATATTATCTTTTTAAATGTTATTACTTTAATTAATATAAAAATTGGTCTTGTGCCACAGTATTTGAATAAATAATTTTTTCTTATTTTAATTAAAGATTAGACTTTATTGATGTTAATATGTTATTTGTTTGTAGGGGAGACACTTTCGCGCGAGCCTTAGGCCACCTCTGGTAATTTACCTCATAGTTTTACTGGATACAACGGACCCCCTGCTCCCTTTAATACTCAAGTGTACCACTGCATAAAGTCATTTTAATACAAATAACACTGAACACACAGAAATTAAAACTGGTCCTTCGTAAATTCGCTGTTGAACACTAATTGTGTTCGATACAATCGTGTTAAAATATAAAAGTGCAATTGGGACATGGCTTTGATACGAAGAAAATTAAATTGGATATTATTTTTGAATAAACCTACTAATGTACTTTACTACATACGAATGATAATTATTTCATATGTTTGCGTATCTCTACTAATGTGCAAGTAGGTCTAGTGTGTGTCTTGTAACATTTAAAAATATTTCTGTGTTGAAGAAATTTCGCTCAGGAGCGGTTTTAAATTATTATAATTTAAACGACTGACAATTGCATGTAATGATAAAGGTATTCGGAAAATACAGTTTTATTATAGATCTATTTCGGACAATCATCACTGGTGTTTCAGACATACTACACAATGATGTATATTTTAACTTATTCATGAATATTTCGTATGTAGAAGTTTCCTATGGATAATATTTTACGCAATGTTTAACGTAATACAAATAAAATATTTGTGTTAAAATGGGTGTACTTTGTCAACATTTACACCGGAAATTTACAGGTTTGGTTTTTGTTATAACAATATTTTCACTGAGAATTTTACGTTATGTGAAACATTTGACTGCGGATAGAATCATACGGAGAGAAACCTACCGTTTGTGTAACATTTACATTCTAACCACTTAGTAAGTCTACGAACACTTTAGAGATTTAGATTTTGGTTTTGATATATTACTCCTATTTTATAATGTAGGCCTATATCTTATTGATAAATTACTACATTACTAACGACGAGCTTAACTAAGGCTTTTAATGTCTGAACTAACTTAAAATGCTGTCTTTTTTAAACCAAGCAAGGGAAATTTTGGAAATATTTATCATTTGTGTTTATCGATTTTCACTTTTCTCTTAGAGAGAAGATAGTCTGTCTCTGTGAAATAATACAGCGAGAGTAGTATTATTGCCGAAATAAACTATGCCTTTAAAATTAGCATAACTCTACTGTTGAATATAAGAAACATTTTGTCGCATACTTCGTATGCGTAATTTAACACACTTGTTCTTATTAATAGTTAAATAGCCAACTCCAAAGTACGTTTGATGCAACTGTTCTGCTATTTAGGAATAATATTTGGGAACTACATCAACAAAAATGTAAAAACCACGATCACTTATTTGCGTATATCTTGACTACATGTTCTTTGTGTTTACTAATTTGTTAGACATTTTACAATATTCGGCGAAGTATTTATCACTTCTGGACGTTTCTGTTGTTTTCAGAAATTTTTTTTGGTTCATATATTGATGACTATTTGTTGCTCGAAACAGACAATATCTAGTGAGATGTATCTCCCTACCCGTTGTCAGTAACTAAAGTCCGTAAACTAATTATTTTTTCTAATTCGTCATGCGAATTTATTACACATATTAAACACTCGAATAACTTTACACAAAGTTCTCCATTTAGTAATTTTGATTCACTAGGTCCAATGAATAATTGCTATAAAAAAGGGGAATGAAATTCGATCGAAAGTATTTGTGGAATACTGGTTTATTGTAAATACGTACATAATAATTGTACCTAGCCGTGTCCGTTGCTGTTAGCAGGAAGTTTTTCATGAGGCAAATTCTAAAATCAGGTTCGGTGTTAAAATTTAACATACGAATTTTAATTAAAACTGTAAAATTATCATTAGCCATAAAATATTGTACAAAATGAACTGTAATTTACTATTTCGTGATGTAGGCTACGCACTAATGTGCATGTGTGTATAACAGTTTACAGATTGTATATTCATACTTGAAGAAACAGTGTGTTTCATTTTGTGAGTAAAGCAGAATACTTTTACATATATGAAAATTGTCATACTTATAGGTATATTAAATGTACCGAAGCAAATTCGTAAAACAGAGTTCATTCTATTTCAAACCTTTAAAATTTTAACAAAAAATTAATTTGTAAACTAAATCATTTCAAGCTTTTCATCACATCGCGTCATCTTTAATTATTTATTATGATTCAAGCTACTATGTTACAAGAGACCACACGCTGCTACCTCTACCAGCATCATGAACGCCTGTTACCTCCCTCGGTTTCTTGAGTCTCTAGTTTTAAGGGTTGATAGCTAGTTGTTCGACTGAACGTCAGGAACAAGACATTGTTGTGTTACCTCTCATGCAACCATGAGCGTCTAATACAATGTTTCAGAATGTCTCGTATTTCTTTGTCAATTTATTAAATTTGTCTTTATTTTTATTCTTAAATAACAATGTTTTTGAACAGCGTGTCCGTGTTCAAATTGCCAGAATAACCGAGAATGTTCTGGCCAATAGGAGCAAACGACAAGAAACAAGGGATGGTCTGCAGACACCCTCACAGGTATAGTGGTGGTAAAAGGAGCGTAGAGGTAGTTGGTGGTACAACTGACGAAGTAAGCGAACTGTCTGTTCCCCGGTTATCACGCTCAACATCTAAAATCACATGTGTAAATGAACAATACTGTATAGTACTTTTACACAAACTGTAGGTGTATATTCGAAAAACATACCATATGCCTAAAAATAAACTAACATTTTGAGAAATAACATATTATTTCGTAAATTCACACCACTAGTGGCGGGATAAAAATACACTGTACTCACTTTACAACAACACATGCGACCTAGTAAATTTACGTTAGCCGTGTAGGTGTGAAAATACATCGACAGTGAATGTAAAACTATACCTAATGTTATTGAAATATCACACTATTGTAGGTTATAACACACAACATCCAAATTCTCATGCGTAAAAGATCACATTTTACATTAATTGTATGTGAATATTCGAAATCATATTTGAGTTAAAATAAACTAGCATTTTGGATTATTAAATATTATTTCGTAAAGGCCAACAGTGTTGTAAAACGATGTGTTGATACATTTACGTATGCAACATTAAGTTTACATCTAAACCAACAGTGCATGAAAAATTACGCTTAAAAATGTTATAGTATTATCGACGTATAGTATTCGTACTATGCCATCGAGTCTTAACGACTTTGTTAATGAAGTTGCATGTGTTTGCTCTGCTTGAGCTTGGTAGCTAAAATGTGATTGTGTTTTGCTTAACGATCGATGCATTCATCGTGAAGTTACAAATATCTAGTATGACTAGAATACACACAAATTGACACAAAATTTAAGTATGTACTAGTTCTACGCGATAATTCTTTGTATGGTGTATTTGAAATCAAACCAGTGTCAGTATGCTTATTTTACTGACGTGTACGTTAAATTTTGGACAATGTAAAAAATTGGTTTCAGATAGGACTGTGTTTACAAGTAATATTTCTGTGATAAGCAAAATATGTACTTTTTTACTAACGTTAAAAGGAACTATTTATTGCACATATTGTGTTTTGGTTTCTTATTAAATTCCTTTTTAAGCTACATAATTGAAATTTTAGTTCACACGATCAAACAAAAAGTTATTTGTACTCATATTAATTTTCACAGAATCACAGCAAACAAAATTTAAGCGTTTAATTTATAAGAGTTACACATTCGTCCTAAACATCAGTTACATAGTTTCGTCATATGAAGTATTTTATTTATTTTTCTGTAATTATGTTTACAGTTCTAGTTAGGGGTCGAGCACCCTTAACACACCATGTGTTGTCTGCCCTGGTAAGACAGCAGCATTAAAGTAGGAATTTTTGGTAATAATTTACTAAGAAATACAATAAGTTAAAAAGGGAATCAACACGCAGATCATGATTAAATAATTTCTGAAACAATTTAACGTGCCACAAATTCCAGTGTTAATATGTCAAAGTAATGTTTTAAAATGTATAGTATTTCAATGAACAGCTAATAAAAAGACGAGAATCGTCCTGTGTACGTAGCATGGACTGGCCTGCTTCAATGAAGTAGGAAAGGTCAGAACAGTTCAGGTGGTAAGAAGAAGACGACGAAGCCCGAGAATGGACGTGTGCTACACTGTCTATAATGTGTCATATTATGGTCAAGGATGAGGGGAGTCTACGCGCGAGCCAGGTAGCTTGGACTGGCCAGCGCAGATCAGGCGATAAGACGCAAGACCCGTCCTTATATGGATGTTTGACAACACAGTCATGGGTCATTGTATGTCTTGGTCAGGGGGAGGGGTGTCTCAACTACATGCCAGCCACGAAGCTCGGTCAAGACAAAAGTGACAGTGCCTCTCTTGTAATTTATTTGTGTTTCATAACTAATTTCGCAGTTTTGCAATATTTTGTTCATATTATTAAATTCGTTTTATTTGCTTTTATAACAGCATATGTCTAGATGTAGCAGTCATGACTGGTATTTTACTGCGATTAGCATTTGAAAGAAACCCTTTTCTCCAATCACCTTTAGACCCCATTAAATGTGAAACACGAAAAATAGCAAAGATATATTCAATCCATAAAACTGTGCGTTTAATTTGCCCACAGAATATTTCTAGTCCAGTATTTCTGAATAACATATTGTGTAAGTATTGTTAAACTAGCACGTACTCTATTCAGACGTTCGTATTTTGTTCGGTTATGGCAATGAGCCGAAATTTGTATTTTACTTGTTATTTTACTCTGAACTCATGTTTATATAAAAAAACTAGTATTTGCGGCAAAATTTTACTAGAATATTTAAATGTCATACGTAACAAGGCAACTAATTTTAGCAATTTCTTTTTACGAATTTTGGTAACTAGTGGCTATACTATTATATACACCACAAATAATGTGCATAATATTACATTGGTTTCAATTAATATACATAATATGTAATTGCAATATATCAATTACAAGTAAACGAAAATATTTCGCTATAATAAATAATTTAAAAAATATTTTAAAACAACATAATTATCATAACGTTATAAATATGAATTCAAACAGCCTTAAAAATTGTATAGCAAATACCTACTTCAGTATTCCATGAGCACTTTGTACAATGAAATATTCTTCACCCATTCGTATATGCTCCTTGTCTCAATCCAGCCAACAAATATTTCATACACACACACGGTCATACAATGTTTAAAGTAAGAGTGAAGAGTACTATGTGCAAATTATCTGCTAGAACTATGTCAGATGTTAAAAAGACAGGTGTGTTTGTGTATATAGAAAAGTTCGGACTGGGTCAAAATATACCTTACTGTTTCCCTACAAATAAATATCACTTTGTACTTCATGTAGTCTTGATTTATTTACATCATGCTTAATACACTATTAGGCAACATGTGTGTATTGAAGCTAGCTTATTCCAAGACAACCTCCAGCTAAGAGCCATTTGTTTACACCTACTGTGATATAACAAAGGTAAACAACTGGCCAGTGTGATGTGACGTCCGTTGGAGAGATGGGGCTAAAGCAAGACGAGCCAAAACATGGAAAGCTTAGTACTGTTGCGTGCCATGTACCTGGAGGCCAGTGGTCGGCGGCTGTTTCGTAACACCTTGAGGGCTGGCCGATGATTCAAAGCCCGGGTGGCTCATAGTGGGAATCCCGCCGAAACTACGTCATAGATACCTGTCCCAACTGCGTCTTAACCCTTCGAGGGTGGCCTACATGACTAAAAGCATATCCGAAACATGATGAAATATCTATTTTTAGACCCCTGTAATGCGGTAAATCCCCGACTGTTTCACTGAGTATAAGAAGGCCGAATCGTGAGATTTGGGGAGAGTTCGCTATTGGAAGTGCTAGAGGAAGGTGCTACGCCTGTGGAGAGAGACTGGTGAAGACAACTTGGTGACGTCAAAGTCTACTGTGAGGCGGCAGGCGGCTACCTTCGGAGCAGTGTTTGGCGATACAAGAGGACTGCTGCGGCGGGCTGACAGGCGAAGATGAGGTGCGCGACGGGAGTCGAACAGAAGACCTCAAGAGTGAAGACAGCGGTGCACTCGGGGTGCTGCGCAGCACATGGTGAGCAATCACCACTTCGGACTGATAAGGTTGTACATTGTCGTTATTGGAAAAACTGTTGATTGGATATATTACTGAATTTTATTGTGATTTATAGTGTTTAATTAATTGATGGTAGACTATTCTTGTGCTTTAATTGTCAAAGTTAATTAACGTGTCTGTGACACAGGAGTAATTGTGTGCATAACTAATTGTGTTGTGAGAGTTCTAGTTGATTACTGTTTTTTGTATTTCGTAGCTTTGTGAGCTATTAAATCCAGTACTTAATTTAATTATTTTATTTGTAATTATAAGACCTCTATCCCAAAGAACTCATGGGAATTGCCCACATGTAAAGTTTGTGCTCTCAAACTTGTAACAGTACTTCTCAAGCCCTATAAAATTAGCGACTGAGACTTACCCGCAAAATATATTTCTAATATTTTTATATCCGAAAAAATATCAAATAAGTCACAGCTATAAACCTGCTAGTTTCGCTTAATTTTCTGACATTAAGCTATACTGCAAGCCACTGTTCGTTCACTCAACGTCTTCCACTGGTCTGCAATGTCGTCGCTAGCAGTGGGATACTAATTTGGCCAACAATTAAACCTCCATGATAGAGAACCCAATTGCATATAAAGCAATTAACTGTATATAAATAATGACAAGGGTCACACTCAGATACGTACAAGTTAGAGAAGTCTAGTCTGACGCGAACGCGAATTTTGTCTGTCCCTAACCACCGTTTGTTAATTGCCGGCCTGTTGCAAGGTAATAAACAAATTAAGGGGCAATGAGCGGTGATTATTTATACAAGAATTTAACAAGCACATTAAACTTTTTACATTTGAATCGTAGTCTGTTACATTTAGTCTAGAATAAAACATAAACAAACATGTATACAGTAATATGCATTTTAAAAATACCTACTACAACTGTGTAAATTAAAATATTTAGGGAATGTTTTTTTTGTAAAGTTGAAACATATAAGGTAAGTGCTTACAGCCGACGCACGATTGCCCGGTTTCGTCGACACTTTTCCTGCTGAATATATTCATACACCAGTATATGTGTGTGTGATCATATTTAAAACGTAATTCGCAACACTACTGAAAATAATGTTGTGATCATTTACTCAAAGACAGTCACCCACTTGGAGATTCCCGTTAATAAATACGAAGGTACGATAAGTGTGACATTCATTAAGTGTTCTATCGACTATGCGCAATGCACTGAACCGTCGAGTAGATTTCTGGCCATTCAGTTCTTTTTTTAAAATTAGAATTCAAGCGGCGACTCTATCATCATATTAAAAAGACGTCTCCGATGCGAAGTTCAATGAACGCCTCAATCGAGATTTCGTTCATATAAAGATATTTCGTTCTGAAATTGAAAGAGGTATTTTTGACACTTTTAGAATAATTTCTTAGGTTTCTTGAGAAAATAGGGTTTTCAATCCTTGAATGAGAGAGTCAGCTTTAAATATGACTACTCTGAATTCGTCCTTCATTGATTCAAATAAAAGTGCTTTCTGAATAATCATTTTTTTTACATGAGGGGTAATATTTCCTTTTCGGATTTGGTACATCAATTCCTAATTTGCCGCATTTTGTCTCTACCTTTCTGTACATATCATCGAACCTTGACTCTTCAGTTTTCAAGAGTTGTAAAGCAGAGGCAAGCATGTGGACTTGTTTCATTGCCACACACAACAATAATAGACGACTGCAACATTTTAGTTGTCTTAAAAATCATCAGCAAAATTGGATGCATGATTTTTAAGCTCAGTATGAAGTTGAAAGAATTCATCTGAGTGAGGACACCTTTCCCACTTGCTCTAGCTTTACTGTCAATAACTCTTTCCACTGTTGTCTCAATATCATCCACAATAGACTCATAGTTCATTTGAACAGCTGACACAGCTTCAGCTCTGCAAGTCCATCGTGTTTTTGAGAGATACTTTAAAGTATGCAGCTTTGGCGGCGCTGTCTTCACAATAACTTAAAACACAGCATACATTTTGGGACTTTTTTCAAGAAACAAATAAATGAGCTGCATTACACCAGAAAGATAGAAAACTACATTAATCTCTTTGTGTGATGCACAAGCATTTACAAGCGCCAAATTCAAGCTGTGAGCATAGCAGTCTACGTATAACATTAGAGAATTTTTGCCTTACATTTTGCCTGTACTACAGAAAGCTCACCTGACACTGTGGATGCAACATCAAAACAAACAGCAAGAACATTATTCCATTCACACTTCATGGTTTTAACAATGTTGTCCAATGTCGTAAAAATGATCTCAGCTATCATGAGTTTTCAGGCGCTGAATCGTAACGAACCTTTCCACTTCTTCAGAATTTTTTTCTGTTTTCTGAAAGTGGAACAGAATACCTAAATAAGACAGCCATTTGCTCATGATGCCCCACGTTAGACGTTTCATCTGCAATAATGGAGAAATGATGACCCTTGATTTCCTCTGTAATTGATCCTAGCATCACATAGTTCAAGGCTGTCAAAATATAAGTTTGAATTGTATTGCTTGTATAATTACAGTTCTTTGGCAATTTCTTCAAATGCTACATCATAAAAGGGTGTAATTTTTCAGCAAATAAAATATTTCTATAAATAATCCTTTTTATTCACTGTCCTGTGATTCATTGTGGCCTCTCAAACGCCTTCCTCCCTTTGTTAGCATAAAAATTATATCCACAAATGGGATCATGTATTCGTAGTTTTCCTGCCACTGCATCACTTTTTGTTTCAGTTGGAACTGTTTCCCTGAATCCGAGGGCAGCATCAATTTACTTTCTGGATAAAAATTTGTTCCAGCTATGGCACTGTTCCACACTCCAAAACCAGTTGTTGTGAATGAGTGATCAATGTTTCTTGTGAGCGTACTTTCATTTCGGGCAAAGAAACTACAAGGAAAACAAAAAGCTGCATTATTTTCAGTGTTGTATGCCAACCAATTGTAACTGGCGAACCATTGATAACGAAAAGATATTTTCTTGTTATCAACTGTTTTTCATGGTAAGTAGATAAATGAGTTTGAAATGGCTCATGATTTATGCATTGCATCCTTTCCATTCTTCCTTTTGGCATAAGGGGCTGCGGTGGCCGAGGGGTCAGACCTCTCGCCTCCCACCAAGACGAGCCGGGTTCGATTCCCGACGGGGTCGGTCCTCGGATTTTTCCATGCGGGAATCGTGCTGGACGATGCCGCTGGTCGGTGGGTTTTCTCGGGGATCTCCCACTTCCCCCGCCCTTTCATTCCGGCTCTGCTCCATACTCGCATCATATCACCCCTCACTAGCGCTAAAGACCTCGATGTTGGGCGCTGACCACAATCTCTCACTCCTTTTGGCGTACCATGACATGGGTCAAGAGGTGCAAGTGATATAGCTACCATTTCTGCAAAGAAATAACATTTTAATGTGTTTTATTTAAATAATAATCAAACAACATTTCTCATTAAAAAGAAATATGCAAATGGAACACATTTATTTCTTTATCTTAATTTTGTGCTGATGTTGATGTGAGAAAAGTATTACAAGATTTAATTTGCTAAGGAAGTTTTAAAGAAAACATGTTTCTCGTCTTTTTTAATTATTTGTTTGTTTGAAAATGTTATAAGGTAACGGAAAAAGGACACTGCATTAGCTATAATGTCACAGAATAAATAATGCTACTTATTTATTCTATGGTAGTGTTTTAAAGTATTAAATGCCTTAACCAGAACACATGCCAAGTTTACAAAAAAACTTAATATTAACATGACACGTATCTTTATATTGTTAGAAACGTCCATTTTCTTTATTCTATTTGCAAAATGTACCTATCTTGTGAACTGCAATCCTGTTAAATGGAGCTGTTTTATTTTATTGTGCCATGGATTACTTAAAATGAGCTAACATGTACACACTGGTTCGTAAATACTGACTGCCCGAAACAGTTATAAATTAATGTTAATATGATACGCATGCATCTTAAAAGTATAGTCTGTAAAGTTATGTGACATTCACTACGTTTCAATGTCATTGTAACTGATTTCGAAACACTTACCGTTTTCGAAAACGCTCATGGAAACAGGATCCAAAACGATTTGAGTGTCAAGGTCGTTACACAAAAAATTGGGACAGAATCGTTTTGATTCGGGCGTAAATTGCCATGGAAACGCGGATCGTATTGAAAACGAATCGAAAGTAAACAAACAGTTGTTTCGGCCTTCAGCTTGTCTGATGACAGGCGTGTGTCTGTTATTATAAAATATAATGTCGAGCATTAGCGGGAATGTGCGGTCAACAGAAGAAGTGTTAGTTTTAGAAGACATTATTAGAGAACGTGTACTGTTCAAATAAACCATGTTTCGCATGCTTAGTTATTGGAAGAAATAGTATCTTTCCCTATGAACGAAAAATAAACAGATGGTTATATGTATTAATTTATTTCATGTCAGCCAACAAATTATATCAACATTACCACACACAAATTTGTCCAGCGAGCTGAAGTAGAATCTGTCGGATCCAATGTTCGCATGTAGACGGGTATTTTACTCAGTCGGGACTCAATATTCAATTCGTTTTCAAAACGATATGGAAACGTACTAATTGTTCGTGTATTGAATTTGGGTAACGGAAAATGTACGTTGTTAAGGGAGAAGTTCATCAGAAATTTCGTTATTTTTTTATATTCGTGCGAAATAGGCCTTAATTTTTTTTAAGACGTAAGATTTGGCAAAATATATTTACTTAAAATCGGGTTAGTAATAAAAGAAAAATTACCAGCCAATCTCATTGCTGGTCGATGAACATTGTTGCGGCTCTGTCGTACTTCCTGTTCCTGGGCTCTTTTCAAAACCCATAATGTCGTGGTTCTGTGGACTTCGGCAAGGATTAGTACAGACAGTAATTGTTGCAGTCCTACTATCGCTATTTGAATCTTCTCGTCCAGCCACGCTTTTTAGCATCTTGAAATATATTTATTTAAAATTTAATTTATATTTAGCTAGCTTTATTTAACAAGCGTGCAGAAATACCTCAAAGAAATTCAATTTACAAATAGATATATCCTCAGTATGTTGCAAGAAATTACAAATCATAAATAATATATCAGTAATATATAATAAACATAACGAGATAAAATATCAATATAAAAATGTTAAGATTTAAAACTGTGTAGTTATATAGTGAAAATTTTCTATATTTAACAATAAGAAAAAAAATTCGTAATAACATTACAAAAAGTCACACTCACTACCAGTATCTTGTCCGTCATCACCACTGCTCTCGTTTTACTTCAGACGTTTGAAGAAAAATGTAATCGCTTGCTACTCCGATACAGACTATCTTTTCATACTGCAGAATTTAAATGTCTGTATTTACTGTTCATTATATGGTTATGTGAACACGGCATCAAGCCAATTAGCTGGGTGCAGTAGCGCGCATGCGCAAATTCCATGAACTGAAGAAAACAGTCTACAGCTTTATGCTTTGGATATTTCCATTCCTTCCTTTCTTTGTGCGCGCGTCTGTATATGCGTGTTTGTGAGAGTTACTTGCAGACACTTTAGTGTTTCCATTGTTAACGTGCTTGTAAAAAAGAAGGTTTGAGCAATTCTCCATCACTTCTGAAGGAGTTGGTAATAACATTCGTGTTGACACCTGTCAGACCTAATAGGTGGTCCTGTGCATACCCTGATCATCCCGTAGCTTCGCCTATCGACAAAATCTTGCTGTGCATTTTCATAATAATGGACCAACAACAATAAACACTATTACGTATGTAATGAGGATTAAAAACTCAACATTCTGTAACAATTAGACTAGTATTTTTAGAAATGTGACTAAATGTGCAGTATGCGTGTATGTCGTGCTATATTCCGAAATGGTTGACACAGATAACAATAATACCTAGAAACGCTAAAACATTAATTCCGAACAAACTAACAAAATGTAAAATTTTGGTTGGAACCAAGCCAGCGGTTCTCAAAATATATTTTGATAATCGTCAGTTATGTAGTGTTATCTTCCAAAATGGCGGACCTTAGGACTATGTTTTTCTTACATAATGTTTTGATAAAGAACTATCAAAAGAAGGTATTTCGTTTGAATCTGTTGTGGTTCTAGAGATATGATTCACCAAAAAATTTAAATGACAGCCATTTTGTAAATATGAGAAAGACACGTACACAATTTATACGTTACGTGATCTATAAGTTCTTTATCGTTACTGAGTATGATGAAATTCGTTCAATGGGTTCACAAGTTTTTATGGAGTGGAGACACAACCATGGTCATAAATGTACACAGACACACGAGCCGGAAGTTGGTCTCGTAGGTCTATTTTTCCTCTGGAAATAAGGCTAGAAATATAAACGCCCACATAAGGAAAGCAACCCTGCATCAAAGCAACGTAAGAATCATCACAAACTGCCGAATATTTAAGAACATTCTGCGCCGAAAATTTCGTATCTTTAAAATTGTCTGAAATACTGTTCAAGTCACATTCTTTAACTGCTATTTTCCACAAATAAAATATATTTTGGTTCCACAATTTTCGTACAAGCGCATGTCAGAGTGGCAATTTGACCATTTTTGTTAACTACCCAAAATAAAAACTTCAAACGGTATGACTGAAATAACTATCAGTGAAAGTAAATGTACTTATCTACAGAATTACAACTTTGTTATTTCACATAAAAACTAGTATTTAAAATATAGGCACTCAAAGATTTGCGAAAATTTTGGTATCTTCAAGATTTTTTTATAAAACAGTTTTTACGTCACTTTACAAAGGCGTCATTTTGTAGCTTAATACAATTACTTTCAGTCCAAGTAATTTCATTCCTACAGTTTGAATATTTTTTTTTAGTTTGGGTAAGCAGCAAAAATAATCAAATCGCTAGTTTAACATGCATTTGTACGAATACTATGAAACAAAACAAATACTTTAGCTGTGGGAAATTACTATTAATGCCATGTGTAAGAGTTGGACTATGATTGTAACATTTATAAAATTAAAACTTTTAGGTGCAGTGCAATCTTAACACTCCCTCTCAACTCATTTAGGCTCTTTTTTATTCTGTTTTCCATCCCATAACAACTTTTATACTGCTGGAAAATAAAAAAAATCATACTACAACGAAATTATTTTGACTGTAAGGGTGCAGGCTGGTATATATACCACACACGATCCCACGTCGGTGCGGTGTATTTTGCCTACTCCTTTGTCAGTAAAGCTGCCAGCACCGATCAGCAGTTGAAAGCAGCTTATACACGACTAAAGATACCGGTACATGCAAAATTCTTGCAAGTTAGTCCGCTCAGACTAAATCTCCCGGTAGAATATCTTGTGCAAGGAGGCTTTGAAACGAGAAGAAAAATTAGAACATATCCAATTGATCGGTACGAGGTATCGCAACTCGCACGAAACGAAAGTTTCTATGGTTAGATCTGTGCTAGTCAAGTCACCAACTATATACTAATCGTAGAGATGGAAGTAAATTATAATTGAACAGTGCAAGATGAATTCGGTGAGTCATGCAGAACTACTTACCTCGTTCATTTTTTTAATTCAAATGACATACCGGAGAGCGTAAATAGCACACGAATTAAGAAAATATTGTAAAATAACAATTCTTTTATCGTTTCAGAATTTTATTTAAAACTGAATGTCAGTATTTTTGTTTAAGTAATGTTTGTTAATTACTGACAGAAGCCGTCAAACTGTCTCCAGAAGGAGAGAACTTGCAGCGAAATATACGTGCGGTAAAAGTTTTTTTTTTTATTTTTTTTTATTTTTTTTTATAGAATTGTTATTATCTCATAAGAGGTTGTGTGAGAAAAATCGCGAAAAATTTAATTCTTGCAGCGTGTGCATACTAGCTTAAGACACTGGTGTTTAGAAAAAAATGCAATTTATTAGTATGAGTTATAAAAAATTACAAGTAAAATTACAGAGCACTAAGAATGCCAGGGAAATGCCGAATTCGTTGTTATAAATAGTTAAAGGACATTCAGGGACGACAAATTATCGCACTTATTACAGCACGATGATCTAATTACAATACAACCAACTATAAAGATCGGTCGAACGATTTTGTCTGATGCTGTTGGGAACAGTGGATACGTGAATGCACCTAGACACAAAAGACCCCCTCAGAATTAACAAGCTCTACTACCAATCGATAAAATCAACAGAATGTGTGCAAGGCATAGCGGCTTCCACTGGCAGCCAAGTTCTCAGAGTGGTTACTATTATGGCAGCTTAGTTCACGAAATAATTCCTGGCATTTTATAGGTGAATCTGAGATCGTAGTACTCATTATTTCTAGTCAGCCTTGTGACATCAGATGCTGCGTTTGTAGTTATACCACGCCAAAAAAAAGTTGAAAACAATACAGATTGGCAATGTTATGTTATCATATGTCGGTGTAACTTCGTTTTAGAGTCTGATTAACAACTATTCCGAACGTTGAAAGCCACTGCCCAAAATCCCAACCTCGCTGTAAAGGAGCGCACACTTTCATGCAAAGTACAAAGCCTGACACCTAATATCAAGGAATTCGCATTATTCTTGCAGTGGTGACATTTTATTGAATGGCAAGCTTATCTCCCATTCCTTCCGAACTGGTTTATCGAGCTCATCTAAAACTAATTTTGATTGATAACTTTCATGCATGATTTGAATCCAATTTTTCTAAAACATTAAAACTGCTTATGGTAACTGACTTATCAGACACCTTAAATTAGATGCTTAGTGTCATGTAACTTCTGGTAAAGACAACAATTGTCTCACATGAGCAGCTATAATGAGTTTCGGGTATAATTGTACGCTTGCACAAAATGCTCTATGCAACATCGAAATTCTTAGCTATTGTGAAGGCTTCAATTAATCTATGCGTTCGCCTGTAATGGAAAACAACAAATGATGCTATTTTTGAACTTCTTTTAGAGAGTCGTTGTAAATTACTAGACTTGTGAAGGTGTTTTGAATAGTCTGAACACTGTAACATTCCGGTGAATGTAGGCAACTTAATTGTTGGCATATGTATGTATCTATTCTACATGAATTTATTCGTTGTGAACAGTGTTTGTTCGAATATGAGTTAGTTTCTGTGAATTGTTCAACAATTACTATAGCCTGTCCTAATACCTCATGTATTCTCGTACGTTTCTCTATCATCCTCATTTTGATATGAACTGTCAACTCCAGTTTTGCTTCTACTTCGTCATATTCGTGCATTAACTGAGGTAAAGCCTCCAGCCTCAATCTCACTTTACATACACTAGAACCTTGCATACCATTTTTCACGAGAATCTGCATTCGTATTAATTTTCAATTACTGAGCCTTCATTTTTTTTTTTTTTAAATTAACAAAGATTTACGTTTAGAATGCATTTCGATTGAAAGAAACCGAGAATAATTTCAGACTTATCTTTTTTTTTTTTTACTTGCCTTGCTGGTTGATGATACTAGTTATTGTCATGTAAAAAAATTAGGCTTCTTCGCTCTACAACATACGTGCCCGGAGGACCAAATGTTCGATCATGATAATATTAAGATGGTAATAATTATTCATTAAATGCGTGGATCTTTAAAAATAGCAAGTAAAATAATTCGTTCTAGATTACCTTAATTTTTGATAACTCTTTGTTACTATTCCAAAGATATATACAGCTGATATGGAACAACGAATAAAAAGAACAAAGTTCAGGACTGAACATGTACTATATTCACTTTAGGGACAAATTGAAAGGAGCTCTTGCCACACAAAATTTAAAACACTCCATCCTGATTCGTCCTGTATATACTAGAAACTTGATTTTAAATTACGTTTTTAAAAGTTTACCCGCGTGAGGTAACAATATAACAGTTATAAGAACTATTACACTCAATTTTGTGGGGGCCACGGTGACCAAATGGTCAGACAATTCGCCTCCCACCAAGACGATCCGGGTTCGTTTCTCGGCAAAGCCAGTCCCCGGATTTTTGCATGTGAGAATCGTGCCGGACGATGCCGTTGTTAAGCGAGTTCTCTCAGGGATCTCCCGTTTTCCCTGACCTCCGATTCCGGCACTACTCCATACTCACCTACTGTCACACACATCCCTCGCTAGCAAGACCTCGAAGTTAAGTGCTGACCAAAATGTCTCACTCAATCACTCACTCAATTTTGCGTATTCATATCACTGCAAAGCTGCATGGTTTGCAGTGCAATTTTAAAATTATTAGACACATGTAAATGTACTGTAATAACTTGCGTATAAATATTATTATATATAGTAGTTTTTTAGTATCGTATTTAGTCGGCGTTCATATTTAAAATTACTAATCAGGATATTTATGAATGTATGTTACGTGCTATGCAAGACGATTCCTTGCAATAAATAAGTGAAGTTGTATGATGATATTATAATTTAAAATTTATATTAGTTAAAATAACCGAAACTAAGAAGCAATAAATAACGACATTCTGGGTGTGGTTTAATAGGCTTCATATACATATATATGGATTATGTCGTAAGACCTTGGATTTTAAAATCTAAATTCTCGCATGATTATAAGGACGCACTGAATACTATTTGTACAGCAGTGTAATGTTACACGTAGAGAGAAATAAAACACAGTTTAATTTTTTGCCGTTTGTTTATTTTTTATTTTTATTAGGTTTTACGTTTCGTCGAGAGCGAGGTCATTAGAAACGGTAATACAACTTCACACTACGACAGGAACTAGAATTGAAGTTGGCCATGAATCGTGTTAAGGAACCATCCAGAATTAGCCTAGAGAGATTTCGGTAAACCCATTGAAAAATGAAGTCAGAATGGCCAGAGTCGGGGATCGTACCCAAATCCTCCCGCGTGATTCTTAACGTGTTACTGTTTCACAACCTCGCTTGACTGTTGATGTTTGTGAATTGAGTGCTAAATTATTTCAATTTAATATCAAACATTAAGTTTCGTTTAGCACATTTCTGTGTCATTTCAAAAATTTTCTGTAAAAACTGATGACTTCTGATTGTCAACTGTCACTTGCATTTGCTAGGCAATATAGTACAATATTATTACTTCTATACTTAACGTTGTAACGTTCGCGAATTTTTGGGATATGGTACCAAGCGTGCTGGAGCTCTAGTAAAACATCCACGTTGCATGCGGCAGGACCCGTTTTCGATCCCCGGCGTCAGCCATTTTTTCCCAATTTTCCTGGGTTTTCCGAAATCCCTCCAGAAAACGCAAGGATGTTTCCTATAAAACAGGCTCTGGCCGACTCCTTTTCTCTTTGCCATTTTGTACAAGTATTAATATATTATGGTTTCAAAGTGAAGACTTTTTATGTTTTCAAAGTGAAGGTGTTATGAACCAACATAAAGAATATGAAAATATTAAATGTTTAGGGCTAGACCAGTGTGGTGTTTGCTGTAGACCATTTCCATTAAGTAATTATAAATAATTTTTAAGTACAATTATTGACTGTTGAATTTTTTTGTATTTTAGTTTTAATACTGTAGTGGAAACAAGAAAAATTAATGTCAAGTGGTTTTGCCACGTTAATTTGTAGACAAGGGTTGTTCTGGGTTGCTGTAAAAAAAAATTACACATTCATCGAAAGATTAAGGGACACCTTTAGAGGAAAAATTGCAAAGTAAACTACCTTCCCTTAACTATACAAGTTTTCATACACCAAATCAGGTAGACCTACGTCGAGCGTAGAACTTTGTTTCAACTTTCGGAACGTATAAATGTATGATAGGTGCATTTTACAAAAACCAAGTTCCGCTTTTGGTGTTATTCAGTGTTCTGTGTATAAAGAAATTGTTTGTTCCTTCCTGTTGTACCAAAAATTTTGATTTTGCGTTTAACTTATTATTGTTATTTCCGCGAATCGTAAACGTCATCAATGTCACTGATAAAAACAAATTCGAAAATATTGTATAATACTAAGTTATATAGAAAAAATATTTTAACCTCAAGTATAATATTAATTTTAATCTTTACTTATAAAAACAGATTAGATTACTACACAAAAAACTTTACGTACACATGAGCCGCAAATATGTAAACATGATTTCAGCTAGTTTAACGCCACTAAAACGTGATGAGTCAAAATTAGCTGTAGCCAGCCAGAATATAAAATAGCAGCCTTGGTTCTTAGTCTTGATTGTCTGCAGATTACCGCAACTCATCACATCGCATTACTGTGAACATTTAAGCTCTTGCCCTTAAAGCGTGTTTGGAATTTTATCAATGTCAGTGAAAATGACATGTAACCCGGTTTACATAACACACTAAGATAAAATTCCTTACTTCAATATTTAATTCCAATAAAATATTAAATACATTACTTTGTACAAATGACTATACACAATTCACTTATGTTAACGCAAATGCCAATTCAATTGATTGATACACGTTCAATTGTTTCGTTGGATTTCATTGACTTCTTTAATTTAAAAAATTCGTTCAATCCAAAAAAAAATTAAATTTTAGAAATGATACGAATTATAGAAGCACACGAAACAAAAATTTAATTGGCTGTTGATTTAAAGTAGTTAGATTCTTGTACTTGCGGCGGTTAACAGGTGTACAACAAAAATAAAAAATTCCGTCATATTATGTCCAGTGCTGTGATCAGCACTTAGGCTGTCTGTGCTACAAGATCTGACACGTGACGACGCGTCTTAGAACACGCGTAAGCTGGGTCTCGTGCAGCTGTGCACACAAACTTACCTTTACTTTCACTTCCTAGGTCGCTGTGGAGCGTACCGCCGTTCTTCCGTCAAGTAAACCAAGCAGCTCGTGCTGTGAAACCTCCTCGCGCTCTCGCGTAAACACAACTGTCTGCTGGACTTTCTCCAACCTTCCTTTATACCGTCTCATCGTCGTATGTAACCCAAGATATGTAGTAGACGCCGCCGGACACAGAAAATCTGTAGTTCTTTACCTTTCCTCTCCGCAGAAGTACAAGAAGTAAAGATTATTGATACTGACGTAAAATTAGTTCCTTTAGATTTACGATTTCCTTTTTTAAACCCAGACATACGTATTGATTTAAATTAAATGTATATTTACCAATATGTTATATGCAATATAACGCTATACTACTTGGTGGAAAACGACAGGATTGTTACTTAAATGACAGGTGAATATTTTTGAAAACCGCATATAACTAACTATAGTCAAATATATTCTTAGGTCTTGATAGCTGAAGATTAAGCACCGTTATACGGTAAAACAAATTCTAAATGTACAATTCGGTGAATTATTTTTTTTTAAGTTACTCTAAAAACGATAAGTCACTTTTCCAGTGCATTATAAAAATCGCAGTATAGTTCTCAAATAGAGTTTTCTTTAATTGCACGTTAATGCTTCGTAAAATTTTCACAACTTAACAACATATACGATTTATTATTTATATAAGGATTCGCCGATATCTACAGCTGTTTCGACGGAGATTACGTTGGCCGCCTGGCAGATACAAGAGCATTGAAACGATGGCCACTAGGGTGAAAGTATTTTGCACTGTCGTGGCTTGGAAGTTCGGGAGATCTAAAGTCCACAAAGCTCTAGTCTCACGCCTCACACTAGCCCCTGGCGCTAGTGTCAGATATAGCGTCATTCTTTACGCCGATAGATCGCCACTACGAAGCAATCATTTGTGATACCGTCATTTTTATAAAAAAAAAAAAAAAAAAAAGGCGCTCAATTCAACCGCGTAAATTAAAAATAAAAGTTTACAACAGTTGCCAACACATTTCAACCTTAGTCAAGGAAAAACAATATTTCGTAGTTTTCGTAAAACGGCATGGAAAAATCACAATGTGGATATCATGAAAACGTGCAGTAAGAAAGCTGACTTGTTAAAATTACATTTTCTTGTTGAAATAAGATAGCATGTACGCAGACTTACAAGGTAGAAGTAACACAGAGGAAGCTCCAAAGAAAACCAGCACATACATAAAATACAGAAACGTATAGAGTTACAGGAAACAAAAATAAGGAAATTAAATCGTCCAAAAATCCAGTTTTCAAACACATGCTCCCTCTGTATGAACGTTACCATTCAGAAAATTGCCCTATGTTTCCTATCAAAACAGAGAATGGAAGACGGACGTAAAGGAAAGACATGCGAAGTTTAAGACAAGGTTGTGTCTAAGGTTGTAAACGTTACAGACATTTATAAAAAAATGTAATTGTACTGAAGTGGTCGGTTTTCTGAGGTAGTCTGAAGAAATATATTGAAATGAACTCAGCAAGGAATTACGTACATTTCATCACAGTATGAAAGAAAATTCGGTTCGATAATCTTGAGAAGAGTTTGAGAATCAATGAGTTATGAAATAGAATGTATGGTCGGAGTGCTATCACACTAAACCAGTACCGTATTAAGACACACATTGTAGGAAAGCGAACAGGACGAAGCACGTACCACTGTATGATATTTATTAAACTGTACGAATAAGAGATGTTTGTGTCAGGTTATGTGCGACGTAACTTTCCTACGACTACAACTCACTTCGGAAATAAAAATAGAACAGGATACGTTTGATATTTCCTGTAACTAGTGGGACTGGTAGCAGCCAAGCAGAATTTTATCTACATCAGTCAATAAGTTATGACGTGCTGTGAGCTCGTGTTGAACAACTTCGACTAGCACTGCGGTAGCTTTACCTCTGTTGGCGTCGTCTTCGCCGGTCATGATTACCACTACCGCTATGACAAAGACTACGACGTCGCATGCGACTTCCTTGATAAAACTAGCAATATATGTGACTGGGTCAACGAAGGATGGATGATTCTTCTGTTACGAGATCTTAGTTTGCATTGTGACGACGCGAAGTTGATGAGTGTAATAAAATATGTTTTTTTATGCTTAATAATGCAATATATGGACATGACTGTGATTATTTTTAAATGAATACTGAATATATTTTCAAGGAATGCTGTGTTTGTTTTACTAGTAGTGATAGACTGTTTGTAAATAAAATGTGATGAATTGGGAAACAAGAGTTTTTATTTAACTTTGGTGTTTGGTGGTAACAAATATTACGATTTAAATACTTTTTACGTGTATAAAAGTAAAGACAGAATAGAAAATAGTAATATATGAAACTGAAATAGCTGTTCTGGTATGGAAGCTGGTCAGTGATATGAGATTTGGTGATTCTATTTGCATGGCTGCGAGATGTCGTGTATATGTAACTGCTCGCTAAGCAGAGAAAAAGTCATATCTGCATATATGCTCCGTAGAATAGTGTAATGATAAGTTCGGACAGGCTCTGACAGGACTGCTGGAGAGTGAAGGTAGAGTTGAGAAGGAGTATTGAGTGGGGGGTGGTATTTGCTAGGGTGTAGGGGAGGTGCGTTTAGCATAAGTATTATGGATATGAAATCTCGTGTCAGTTTCTTCGATGTAGTTTTGTACGTCATGTTTGAAAGTAGTCGAAGAATCTTACATATCGTCCATCGGCAGGCAAAAAGGCCAACGTCTCAGTTTTAATATTAGTTGATAAATCAATTTGCTTACCCTTAAGTTAGAGAGAAACCAAAGACAGCATAGTAGCCTGGAATTCTTCAGCTACAATATTAACTACAGGTTTTTGGAATTTGTTTTTAATTGAAATTCTTAACAGTTTTTCTTTTCTACTCAAATGTTTGTAAAACGTGATGTTGGCCCTTTTGCCTGCCAGGGAAAGATATGTTAGTGTCCAGGAAAAGTTATTATTTTTAAAACGAATGATTGATTTTATCGGAAATTTTAATAAATTTAGCTAATTTTGTAGGAGTATGAGTGTAGACGTTGAGTTCTGTAGGAAGAAAGTCCGTGTGGTTATAATAAAAACTTTTTATCAAAAAGTTTTCTTTTCATAATTGATTGATTTTACTGGGAATAGATCGGATTTATCTAAAAAGGAAGTGACGATAAGGTAGTATTCATTAATGACATTTAAATATAGTTTTAAAATAACTTTCGCAATATTTAAAAACAAAGTATAGAGTAGTTTTGAAATTAATGATCAATGCGTCTTAATCGATGTTCGTTACTTCTCACGGTCGTCTAGCTGTTATGTGAAGACATAGGTGTCATGCTGTTTTAGTGATACTTATAAAGAAAATAATTTTATTAGACGAACGATAAGAAAGTGGTAGTAAAGTTGGAAAGAGGGAGAGAGGGAATTCATCACGTGGCTAACAGCCAATTAAAATAAAGGAAAGGGGGAAGGGGAAGGGGGAGTGCTAGTTTGAGCAGGTTATAACATGAGTGTCAGTGAGATGGGAAATTATTGGAAAGTGGTGGTAAAGTTGGAAAGGGGGAGAGAGGGAATTCATCCCATTACTAACAGTCAATTAAAATACTTGCTGGTTTGGGTAGGGGATGGGAAGGGGTAATAGGGGTGGGGGTATGGTGACTTTATATATACATGTAAAAGTTGCGTGGGTGTCAGTGTGTCGATGGAGCTCGTCCGGGTAAGACGTGTTGGTGGTTAATTTAATAATATTTACATTAAAGTTTTTTGTTAAATAATTTTTTGTTAAAAGTTTTAACATAAAAATAATTTTACTAAAATTTTATTTATGAAATACGTGCGCGTACCAGTGTGGCAATTTGGTAACAATTAGGTAATAGCTGTGCTATGTTACATGAGAAATTGAAGAATTCGAAAATACTGATCTCCCGTAAGTAAACATCTCAGGAATTATATTTTCTGAGGAACATTCACTTATGTTTTCCGTACCCGCAAAGAAGATACTTATTATTTCCATGATGCAAAATTTAGTATTATACGCCGAATCGCACCACGATTAAAGTAGTCGATTCATATTTTCTTCGGTTTTTGTTTCCATTTTTTGCCTGGTGTCCGCAGTTTCTCACCACTCTCAGAAACTAATTGTTACACTTTTAGATTTAAAGAAGACGGCAGCCAGATTTTCGCATGTGGGAATTCAGGACTTAATATTCAAAAGTGGTTAAGTACCATTTTCGGTAAAAATGAGTTAGGTACATAGAAAGGTGCCAAAACATTAGGTCGAAGACATACCTAAAGTTTTATCTCCTAGTGGTATTCATGCGCGCCGTACATCAGCACAATAAGATGGTTGGAGTAACATCAACGCATTCTAGTTAATTGAAAAATATAATATTGATGTTCACAAGTGTTTTGTATTAATTACTGTTCCATTGCTACTGTTTACTACTTTCCTATTGTAAAAAAATATGTGAATGCATTTGGATAGTACCTTGTTCATTTGTTTGTTGCAATATACTGTTTTCGTCAATATCTCGAAACTTACCTTTTGGTACTTAGCATCTTATGAATGTTAAGTCGTCAATTGTACCTGATGGTACCGTTGGCGCATGGACGGTGTTGCAGCGTGTCATTGGTATTCTTTTTTACGCCAAACCACTTAAATATTTACAATTATGTTTGTCTACGAAAAATACACACACTTGAAACTATACCTCTATGATTTCAAAAATTCAGCACGCTTGTTAGAAACATGATTTTCGGCCCTCTCAAAATGGCTAATAACTGATTTTGTAGACTCCTGTAACTCCGAAAATATTACATGAATTCGTAAAGTGCAAAGCAAGAGGCATGCGTTGGTCTTTACTTCATAATATTCAAAAATTAATTGTTTTGGTCACCGCTTCAAGTTCCGTAGAAAAAAGACTACAAGGAAGACCTTGCACGTCATCTTGGCGCTCTGCGAATAGAGGAGATATGCTTCTCGTCAAGCGTGGGACACTGGCTCTTGTCGCTACGCTGTTTCCACGTGTCAAAGGTGGAAATCCGACACCGGCGAAGACTCTTCTTAAGAGATTCGGATTCCCCATCACCAGCCAGCACTAAAGACCAGATTGTAAACGCTTACCAAAATCTCATCACGTATCTAAGGGCTTGTTCCCGAGTTTCTTTCAGACTGGTATGACAATAACTCAAATATTATTTAACCAAAAGCTTCGAAAAATTTGAGTCAATGTGCAGTCCCACGATGCACAATACTATGGATGCATTTTAAAAAATTATGTACCTTTCGTCAGCAAACAAATATTATTCTTAATTTTTGCTTATTTTCACGACAAGAAACGTGGTATTTTGAGTGATGAAACCTAAAAGACCGTTCAGTAAATTTCTACAAAAAAAATCAGTTACAAATTATAACATATAAGAGTCAAAACTGTGGAGCAAAATTTTTGTATGAGTATTAGGGCCGGTTTCACCACCCAAAATTAACTTAGTAGAAAATCTCGATTACATTATCGAGTTTAAAAGTTAAGCTTCCATTTTAATCTCGATAAAGTAGCATGTGTTTCACCACGAATTATCTTCCTCCAAGAAAGTCGAGATAATATTATCGCTATTTTCTGAACTAATCGAGATTATCTTTTGAAAACAACCTCTTTGGTGCAAGTTGTTAGTAAACAATGAACACATGTGTAAATAAACAGTGTGAAAATAAGAGAATTGGAAGCTATGATGAGTGTTGAATGTAATTTGTCAACGAAAAAGCAGCGAAGTAAAAATATGTCGGTACAAGAGAAATATATTTTGTTAGATTTAGTGGTCGAACACTTCACATAGACCGAGCATCTAAACAAGTACTTTAATATATTACGCGCCTGTACGAGTACACGTAATAAAACTTTTTATGTCTCTGTTATTTTAACAAGAATTTCCGTTCAATCAGATTAACATTTTTAGAATGAAAAATATGCAATTTCTACGAAAGTGTTCTGTGGTGCAGAGGAGCTGACCCCCCGTGGCTCAGTTGGTTGAGCCGCCGACTTTGGTGCGAGGGGTTCTGGGTCCGATTCTTAGGTCAGGCTGGGTGTTAATATGTGTTTGTCCATTGGGTCTCAAACCTTGTCACCATACAAATTTTCTCACGAAAATTACTGGGGTCACTCGAAATATGTCAAACCTAAAGGGGGGAATGGTTGGTGCAGTCTTGATGCGGAAGATTCCGCATCGCCGCTGCACCAAACATAAAAAAAAATAAAAATAAAAAAAGAGGTTAAGTTTCGGTTTGCTGACCCCAAGGTTGATTGTTCAAAACTCACTTCGAATATATATTTTTAGTCATTTAAATTTGTTAATTTCTATTTGCACATTACGAATAAGTGAAGTTTTCTTGGGTTTATACGTGGAGCCTCTGTGTAATGTAAATAGCCGATTTTACCAGAACTGTTAAGATTATTCAAATAATGAACATGGAGAAATATTTTTTTATTTCTAACATTTTTTTTACATCGGTCTTTCTTCTAAACCATTCCTTGGCGATATTATGGACAGCTGGCGACATTGTTTTGTAATTATTAATAATAAATATTGTTTCGCAATTTTAAGCGTTTGAAGAAAGCAGAGTAGTCGGGTTGTTATTGGCTGGAATTAAGAATTAACATATTTGTTATGAATCAAAGCTACTTAAGACTCTTTTCCGTGTGTGTGATAGGCGCTTGCTGCATAATGTTTAATGCACTTTTAGAATTTGGAATTGTCAGACCTCTCGCCACTTGTGTGTTTATAAACAACATATGTTACGAGTTAATCTCGATAATGTGACTAAAATCGGCTGAAATTGGAAGGTTATCTATTGAAACGTAAGTGGCAGAAAATCTAGATATTTTACTTAAATAAAAATGTTCTGATGTTTCAGCAAAACTGGTAAGTATAACAGAATCATTCCTTGGGATTTTTATCAATTCCAGTATAAAAGGACCAGACAAGTGAATGCAATCCGAAATTGTAACAGTTAGGTTTTATTTATTTACCGGTTAAGGCGCGTGTAAAATATTTCGTCTAACGAGACACACAAAATATTTGTAGTTCATTACTTTTTAAACAACATTTTTATATGTTATGAAATCCATTATATGAACAAGAAAGTTTCCATATTAATTGATATAATATGGTAAATATCTTAAGTTTTTTTTACACAGTTCTAAACATCAAATCTGATAGATGATGATCGCCACTGTCCATACACTGAGTAAGCTGATTTTTGACGTTTTTCATGACCCTTACCATAATCGCAGGGGGTAAGTTGGCAATTTCTGCCCCTGTATTGGCCTTTAGGGCAGTATTTAGTTCCTAAATTAAGGATAGTTAAAGAATTTTCAGACTTGCCAATTAATTCACCTACAGCTATCTATTTACAGCTTTAATTTCTACGCGATCCGAAACAAATCGCAAAACTTGCAAGACAGTTTCAATATTCTCTTCCTAAACTAATTTCACTCGTAAAAAATAAGCTTATGCACAAGGGCACTGAAAATAAAAACCTTTTTACCAAGAATGCTTTAAAAAAAGAAGTTTACATATTTAATAAATTGGTTGGAGCTGTGATGATTGATTATTTTTGTTTACATTTATGTTAAAATAAACGCAGTGACTGCAAGTGTGAAATACTGCTGCTCTAAGAATTTTATAAATTACTTTTTTACATGTGTTTCATTACTGTAATGAACAATAGTCCAGTTTCCGTGGTACAAGTAAAAGTATTTTTCGTTACAGACAACTGTTGCAGATTATACAAATTATGCACACAAAGGTAACCAAAGACCTTTATATTAGTTTCTGATACTTTTAAATTATGCCGATCACGATAATCTAAGCTATTGAACACTCCTATTTATACTTATTTTCTGGTATTTTTTTTATTGTGTCTTAATGTATACAAGCAACGTGTTTGACTACGTATATATTTACATGCAACAAAAATATACAAATTGGTTCAAAATACTTTTCATGTTCGATTTACAATGAATGGCCTGTATGCGAATGTCCCAAGGGACATCATAGTATCCTGAGCGAGTCTAAGAAGTATTATTGGCCATGAGGAATGTCTGTGTGTGTGTGTGTGGTTCGTGTTGGAACCAGAGTAGCGCCTTGACCCAAAAGAGAAGTATGTATTTAGTGGCGGGAGCGGAATTGCCAATACCCCCCTCTGCCCATTTTCTTCGCTGAATTAGCTCAAGTGTTTGCAGCTTTAGCCCCAGTGCCCGTCGTCAAAACAGGAGTGCTTCAAATATACATCCATCTGCTGACATCATGGATACGTTAGTCTTAGAAAGTTACTAATCATAAATAAGAATAAATGCAGTAAAATTCTTGATTGTAAATTACTACTACAAGGAATAATGATTTTGTTATAATTCAGGCAGCCAAATAATTTTGGTGTTCACAAGAAAAAATTTTTTTTCTGGGACCACAAAATAATTTGGCTGTCTGGATACTAACAAAAAAAAATTACAAAATTTATTACAGTAACAAAATTTTTATCAGTTAATATGACATGGATAGATGGTATTACTTTTGAAGAAACTTAAATATGTCGACAAACAAAATAATATTGTAAAACTCTCATTAATTTTTTCACCACATTTTGCTTGGTTTAGGACTGCAAAACGTTTTATACTGACGAAAAATAGATTATTTCTGTTGGCATTGTTTTCGTAGCTTTCTTAGCTGAGTCCGGAAGAATAACATATACCTTATATAGTTGACACTAACGCCGGAACTGATGTTCACTGTTTGGTATAAGACTCATCCTGAAGAGTTATTTCTTACAACTAGTAGGCTACAAAGCCCCAACATAATTCATAAAAATAAATTCATGTTAATGGTAAAGAAAAATAGGATTATATATATTCAAACACCGAAAGTGAAAATATAATTGGTAATCTGTAATTATATATTGATGAACTTAAATCATCTTGTCTGAAATCAAACTATTCCAGGAAACAAAACTTTAGGATCAAATTTCTGTATCGTTGTGTCAGTATACATTTAAATATAAAATTTGTATTGCATATGACTATTTGGCTTTAATCTCACACCATATTTGGATTATTTGTTGTTATTAATATAAGAAATGTGACGCACAAAATGTTTGATGTCTTCTTTAAACTTCAGACTGCAACTAATTTTTTACTTTGAAGACCACGATCACTCATTTCTGCGACTTTACCTATATTAATCGTTATGTCTTAATTATAACAGTTTTAGTATAACCATGTAAAAAATTTTGTTGACATAATTTTTATTTTATAGATGAAATTAAAAAAAAAGTTATTTGTTTTGGCTAATCAGTTAGAAAATATTTCGGAAACTTAAGAACAAGGTAAAACCACTGTGTTTATTGTCTTGGTACACAATTAGTCATAATAGATGAAACTATTTTCAGAATTAATGGCAGACGGTTTTACGACATCTGCTCTCATTTACAGTTACCAACCGCGCCAAAAATGTACGAATGAGGGATCAAGGTATTAAAATCATGTCTGTGACAAGTTTACTGTCATCTTCATTAAGATTTCAAACGGACACATCGAAGAGTAGAATGAAGATTATGTAATTATTTAGTGTTCATTTTTGGAAGGACTATGTTTCAAATCCCGCCCTGTAAAACACGAATAGAGTATTTCCCTATTAAAAGAGAAAACTGAGTACTGTAATATACAGTAACTGCATCTTTTTCGCTACTGTGTGTAGGGCAACTGTGTTTGACTTCAAAAAGTTATTGTGAAACTGTGAGAAGTAAAACCTGAAATAAAACTGGTCCCAAAAAGACCACTGCACTGTGTTATTCGAATTAATAAAAAATGTGTGTACATTTTCATAATTCAAGAGATGTAAAGCAAACCATGAAATAAAATTTAAAATCAGTACTTTGGCAATTAATTTCTTACCATGCCACTTGTATCGTATTGTTACGGTGTCGCAACCCCGTGGCGTCGGTGGCGTCGCAGAAAGGCGGTCAGTGGGTGCTGGGTAATCAACAAGTCACCAAAAGTGGCGGATTGCGGCAACAGTGGTATCCCAGGAATCGGATGACTTGAAGAGTTAAGTGGGTCTTAACACTTACCTAACACCTTGCAAACTCCTGGTTTCAGCAGGAATTGCTCCGCCTCTAGGCATAGCTGGGAGCCAATCAGAGGGGAGGATTTCAACGATCTGGTGGGGGTGCGAAGAATGGTATAGACATCGAGCTAGCTACCGGAGAGAGTTGGAGTTGGAGAAGAGAGTTGACGTGATAGTCTTCTGCTCGGGCGGCGACCGCACCTAGGGACTCTGGGTTCGAGTCTGGGTGCGACCTCTGACTAGAGAAGTAGCTCCAACGGCGGCACGAGCGGTGAGTTACTGTTGGTTTAGGGAAGGAGAGCGATCCCTTACTTATCTCCTGTCTCGCCTTACCCTAACCCTTCCACTCGTCTCTATTTCTGTATTGCTGTTATCCCTTGTTCTCTATTCTAATAAACTCTGTTACCTTTCAGCTCTGTCTTATTTATCTTCCCCTTTCCCGGTTAAACTTTGTAACATTGGTGGAGGCGGCGCATTCGGTCCCGACCCTCCGCTGCCAAGTGAGGCAACCCCGCCCACCACCCTCATCCTGTCACATTAAATTTCTTATATTAAACTATCCCTCATTAGCTCTCGTTCCCAGGAGATCTAGACGTAGCAGTAGATATTAGAAATAGTAGTACCATAGACTTGAGTGCTGTGTTCATTCGGTTACACATTTGGTACAATACACATAACTAACAAAAAAAACAAATTAATGTAATTTATGGCAAAAGATTCGGCTAAGCTAAAAATTAAAGAATTATGCGATTTTTTACAGCTAATCCTGGACCTAGTTTTTCTACACAAATTATAGATCATAACAGTCAGTCAAATGCCTACTGAGATATACAGGAAAATACTGACACAGGCAGAACTATTACTAGGCAATATTTCCAACAGTTACAGACATCACAGACCTACGAAACTCCCAATCAATTCTCCAACATTGCAAAATAAACAGTATCACACACCCACACATATCTAAATACTCCAGAAAACACTTTAATTAACATAGGACCAGACAGACTAGGCTCAATGGCAGAAAACAAATCACCATTCCAAATTGTTACCTAACAACCAATACAAATAGGAAACTTAAGTGAAAACACAGGTGAAAACACTGAAGAATTTTTGGACACATACAACAAATCCTGCAAAATTAACCAATGGGAGGAAACACAAAAAAAAATAAGAGTTTGGAATTTCAATTACAAGGTACAGCAAAACACACATATCAAAACCTCATTACACTCACACACCACAAGAACAATTAACATGGAATTACTTACAGGAAAAATTAATTTACACATTGTCCACACAAAGAGAAAATAAACCTAAATTCAGACAACAGCTCTACAGTAGAAGACAAGGTACAGACGAGGCCGCGGAAATATTGTATCTCGCGGACAAGGTAGGCATGAACTTAGGAAAACCAGAAATCATGGAAATTTTGTCAGAATCTCTTCTGCCATTACTAGTAGATAAATTAGGAGTAATGAAAAACACTACTCTAACAGAAATGAGTGAGAACATAAAAAAATAGAAGAAGCACAGTTTAGATACAAACAAAACATTCGCAAAATGCAGAAAGTAAACAAAGAAGAAACAGAAAGTCAAGAAATTGAAAAACTAAAATTAGAAATATCTACACTCACCACAAAAATTCAGAATCACAAGGCACAACAAACAGACGAAAAGTACAAACACAGCTCGCCAGACAACATGCAAACAGACACACACTGCAACAAAACAGAATTCCGTACATGTCACCAATCTTCACAGTACCAGCATTTCCATTTGCAAACATGCCAATACCTTTTAGCTTTAATCCATTCCAACAAACCCCTTACATTCCACAGAATCAGAGGCCTCGTAAAACAGTCTCCAAGACAAAAAAACGAGTTTCACAGGATGTAGATATCTCTCCTACATCCTGCCCTACACAACACAAAGAGGGAGATAAAAAGACACAAAAAGGCACCACAGAGAAATAGCTCATAGAAACTGTAAATCAAATAACAAATGTTTATCAATTCTACCAATTCAACACATGGATAGGCAGGTACAGAAAAAATCTAGAAACAGAAAAATGAACAAAATCGATAGGAAAACCCACACCACATTGAAACAAAAAATTGCAGTCAGTTAACAAGAAACATTATCCCCAGAAAATACGAAATTCAGAAACAAACAAAAATGTCAGCACAACAGGCCAGATACAGAATTAAAAGGAAGAAAAAACAGATATAATATCTCCAGTAAAAGAAACGGATAGGATACCCCCAGGTAGAGTCAAAACCAACACTGCGCATATAAAATAGTAAAAATGTAAAAAAAAAAAAAACAAGCTTATCAAATACGGGTCTAGAAACCAATTTTACAATGCAGGCGCACTATGTATGAATGAAGGTCACTTTTCAGAGAATTGACCCATGTTTCCAAATATAAATATTGAGTGGTTGACAGGTATTAAGGAAAGACATCAAAAATTTTAAACAAAACAGTCAGTAGCAAGGGTAGATAGGAAACATGAATCGAGAGAGAAATCCCATAAACAGAATTTTGTCTTTAGTAATATTACAGCAGGTAATGAAAACAAAACTCAGACACCAAGGAGAAACACAGAAAACCAAACATACAAAACATTGCGACCACAACAAAACGAGATCAAAATTATATCTATTACATCTGAAATTATGGCCACACCAAAAATAGTTATTACCAAAGGAAAATGTAAGTTATTGGCACTATTAGACACAGGTTGTAGCAAGTCGTATGTAGCACACTCCATCGTTCCCCAGAAAAATTAAAACCATTGAACCAAGATTTAAAAATAATTGGAGCAACGGCTGAATTACAACACCAACACATAACACAACACTAACATTTCAAATTGAAGGGAATTCTTACACTCACGATTTCATAGTGATAGGAAATTTACAGTCTGATATTATAATAGGATGTGACTTCTTTTTTAAACAGGTTAATACCAGATCTTCATGCGAGAGTAGCCACAATTAGACAAAAGCATGACAAATTAATAACAGTACCTTTAGTGAAAAAGTCAGAGGAGGAAAAATTTTAAATAAGTGTAATAGAAAATTATTTAATGTTAGAACCAGACACAAATGACACACCACTCCAACAAATTAATCCTAGTCTCACCCCACAGCAAAAAGAAGAAATGAAAAAATTGCTAGAAAATATAAGGATGGGTTTGCATTTAAATTAACAGAAATTATATAAACAAAAAACTTTGAAATGCAGGAAGAATTAAACTCTGATAAGCCAATACGCTGTAGACCATACAGGTTAGCTCCAAAACAGAGAAATGCAGTGTGTAAACAAATACAAGAAATGTTGGAGGCAGGTATAATAGAAAAATCTAACAGCCACTATGCAGCAACAAATTATTAGTAATACCTAAAAAAGATGGTAGTATCAGATTATTGTCAAATTTTAGAAAATTAAACAAATATATACCTAAGCTAAATTACCCAGTTCCACGCACTGAGGATATTTTACAGATGATACAGAACACCAAATTCATTACTAGCTTACACATGTTTAGCGGATTCTATGCAATGCCAGTTAAAAGAAAGGATAGACACAAATTAGCTTTCACCATTGACCAGTTAGGACTATTCCAGTATTGTAGAATGCCAATGGGATTATCCAGTAGTCCAAGGTATTTCCAAGAATTTGTAGACAGAATGATAGGAGACTTAAGATGGCATTCTGTAGTAGCTTACGCAGAAGATTTGTTTGTAATAGGTAACACGTTTGAAGAGCACATTAAAAACTTAGAAAATATTTTCAAAAGAATGAGAGACTATGGTGTAAAATTAAACCTTAAGAAATGTCATTTTGCTCAACAAGAAATTAGCATATTAGGCCATAAACTTACTGCATTAGGATTGGGACATGACCCAGAAAAAATAAAAGTTATTCAAGAAATGTTACCACCCATAAATATTAAGCAATTACGCTAATTTTTAGGTTTAACTTCATTTCTTAGAAAATATATTAAAAACCATTCACAAATAGCTCAGCCCCTCACGCAATTAACCAAGAAAGGCACTAAATTTTTTTGGGATATTCCACAACCGTCCGCTTTTCTGCAGCTAAAACAGGATCACAAGCAGACCTATATTAGCCCCGTTTCAAGATAACAGGGTAACTATTCATCTATAGGTGGAGCTTTACTGCAGCAAGACAAAGATGGCAATAGATATGTTATAGCTTATGGATCTAAAACCTTAACACAAAATGAACAAAATAGGAGTGCTACAGAGAGAGAATTAGGTGCTATTAGGTATTTTTGTATTCTCTTTAGGCAATATTTATATGGTAGAAACTTCGTCATTGAAACAGATCACGCATCACTTAGGTATCTCAATTCCATGGCCGAACACAACAGTCGCATTCAACGATTTGCAACAGTCTTATCAAACTTCCAATTTCAAACAAAAATTGTTTCAGGCAAAACAAATATAATTGCTGACGCATTGTCCCGATTACCACAGCCAAACCAATGTCAGTTGCACGAAATAGAATTACACAAACGCAAATATTGAGTATTAAGGTAACACTCTCTAGATAAAGTATATTTGAGGCGTTAGCAGCAACCATTTTCAAAGATTTAGATAAAACGTAGGAGTTCAGAAATTTCTCACTAAACATATCACTAGTAATTGGCAACGCATGAAACAATTCTCTAAAGAAAATTAAAAATTAAACCCCCCCTCTTTTGATAATATGTCTGATGAACTTATATTTAGGGCAGCAACAGAGTATTTCCAGGTAGACATAAAAATATTTGAGAAGGATAATAGTCAGACTATTAATCATACAGTTGAAAAACCTACTAATAAAATTAAACTATACAGTGAAAAAATTAGGTAAGATTAATGTTTACTACCCCATTATGCAGAGCAACGATACTAAACAATTTGATTCAGACAAGGAATTATTTTAATTCCCTTACAACACCCGCCATCTACCTCTTCGCCATTTCAAGGCGAATACGCAAAAGATACTAATATACAAAAAATAAAGGCGGCACTTTTAAACCCAGATAATGTCCCTGTAGAAAACAGAAAGAAAGCCCGCAGGTATGGTATAGATGGAAATGAGGAAATATACTATAAAGTACACACACCAGCTGGGGGAAGACATTTAACAGTTGTGCCAACATATTACAACAACAGTCCAAATTTCTTAAAATATATAATGAAATCTAAAGTTAAACACATACATTCTAGCTCCACAAATTTGAAATTAAATAAAACAATGAAAAGTAAAAGAAACCATTTGGCAATAGACTAAAGATAGGTAGTAGTTTCCAACTAGTATAAAGTAACTTCAACGTGCTCAATATAAACAAAATGTCTTATTTATTGACATTTGTCTTGACATTAAATAGACAAAGACTGAACAGATAGTCATTAGAGCTAAGACATTGCAAAATGTCAATTATAACACATCTCTAGTAAAGACTAGCCTAAGTCTAGAGCTTAATTAACCCAAATCACACACAATGTTTAGAGTGTCCTCATATGCGCTATTTTCATGACACCATGCTTTATATGAAGTGCACTGTATCCAATCCTCATTAGGTGGATCGTCATAGAACGCATCACAGCCTAGGCACTGTATTTGTTCTGACTTAACAGCTGATTTTACTTGCTTTCCACCTCCTTTCTTCCGAGTCCCTTCTTATTACGGTCTTCTTTATCCGATATTTTTTCTCCTTTTCTTCTTGAACTTGAAGCATTTGATTCTTTTATGCGGCGAACAGGAAATTTTTTCAGAATGTTTGGTTATTTTATTCAGTTATCTTTTGAAATGGAATGATTCCTCTGGGTGAAACTGAAGTTGTAGAGCTAATAGCTGAGCAACCTGGCTTGTTTATGTCTAAGACAATTGATGGTTCACACGTCGTAGTAGGAGTCACGGAATTAGGATGGGCTACTGACCTACGAGTATCTTGATGTGTATGACATGTTGTCTGTCTTGAGTCAACTTCTATGTCCACGTCCGAAGGTTCTGCCTTGGCTTTGGTTTTCCTGGTGTAATGTCTGAAACACACACATGTATATATGTGTGTGTGGCTTTTAGAGTCGAATTCACGATTTGTACTTAACTGCTGGAATTCAAAAAGAATTATTAATCTTTCAGTATAGGAAGAGGCACATAGAGGGTCTTTAAACTGTTTTAAAATGTATACGCAAAAAAAAAATATAAATTTTTATTTCTATTATAGGAGGTGCTACTGTATCGGCAATTCCCGTTTTCCTTTTTAGCACCATTCGACCATGTAAATTAAAGTATAATTGATATTCACTTAAAAATTCCGAGGCACTCGAGTAATAATTCAGTACAGTTTCTCCAATTTCAAAACCCGATACGATGGGAAAGTTTTGCTCTTAAAGTTAAGAATGTATTTTTTTTTTTCAAAGATATAGAAACGAATGCATTGACCATTTCTATACCCAAAAAAGAGTTTTCCTCCAAGCACCTAAACTCACTGCACACTTTTGAGCACTATAATGACTACGACACATGACAAATAATTTATTCAATGTGGAAATCCGCAGGCGAGGGGCAAAGGTCCGCATGACACACATTGTGCGGATCTTTACCCCTCATTAGTTGCGGCTGTTTGCCCCAGAGCACAGTCTGTCCTGCGCGCGACTCCTTATGCTACCTGTATACCGCAATTTCAACTACAACCAATTCACAGTAACCATAAAGACGCGTAGTTTTCCACTGCGGTTACATAAAATCTTCTCATTCGTTGTTCCGAACGCCACACTGTATTTCGTATTGTTGTAAAATTACGTCGGATTACACGAAATTGATTCTTACCTCATTATGATTGCTGGTTTTTATCCACTGGCGTGACACACGCGGCAGTAACACACCGAATGGCCACACTTTTCTCTACTATGTCAGTGTTGCCAACAGTTTTAATTTGTACGAAATATTCCAGAAGAGGACCTTTACCCCACGCGGATCTTTGCCCCATCTTACTCTACCGGCGATAGATGCTAAAACATGTGCTAATTTCATCAAATACATTATCCTACAATTTGGTTGATCCACGAAAATTTTGACAGATAGGGCCACGTCTTTCCAAAACGAATTAATTGAAACATTACTCAAACAATTATATATGAAACCATTGAAGACGACACCTTACAATCCGTGTTGTAATAGACTGGTTGAGTCGTTTAATAAATCGTTAGGTCAGCAGTTAGCCAGTTATGCTACGGAAACGTCACGACAATAGGACAAATTTCTCCCATTTATCGTGTTCAATTTGAATACTATTTGAATCTTCGAAGTATTCAACGTTTTATTTGCTTTACGGTATTAATGTAAGTCAACCAGCCCAGGTAATTCTTAACAAACCTAATGTTCGCCTTTCGGACTGGATACAGAAGTTAGATCCAGCTAAAAATCAAGCTGAAGTATTCAAATTGAACATGATAAATGGGAGAAATTTGTCCCATTGTCGTGACGTTTCTGTAGGCACGCACGTGGTCGATTTGTTGACAAATACGCCGCCATCGCGATTCAGGACTGCCAACAACAACAAAAAAAAGAGAGACTTACGTGTCAGCACCAATGCTGCCAACCTTATTTTTTTCCCGCCACTGCGACATGGCTACATTCCCGTCACTTTCCATGTATTGTGGCGGAATTCAGACCGAAACGTTTCCAAACAATAACCGAACACCCATAACAAACAATAATAGTCACAAAATTATTTTCTGACACCTACCCGACGTAGTCTGTTCCCCTTTCTCTAATCCTACCACGTACATTCAATTTAATCTATTCGCATGACAAGAATCGCCACTTAGATTAACTTTACTATGGAGAAGACCAGTTGATAGAAGAACGCTTAATCTCACATTATTTCTCAAGATTCTCACATCAACTATGCGTAACTTTGCGAGCTAGTATGACAGACGGTAGCCTACGGTCTACGCGCGCGTCAACTGTTCAACTGAACGAGCGTTCACCTCCACAGGCTGCAGTAAAGCCCTCTTCATTATTGTCGTGCATGGTATCTCCAAGGTGAGGAGATTAAGCGGAAGGAGCCTGCAACGCTGCAGTATACGCCTGCATACCAGCACTCGGAGACGACTGTGTCTCGTCGCTTGTGCTCACTTCCAGCCAGCTTAGAAACCATTCCCTCTTACCTTCTAGTACATGCTGTACTGGATAGTTATTCATTTTGCATTTATGTATTGAATTTTTACAAAATAATCCAACGTCCAAACATTTAATAATCATTAGAATGTCGCTGTGGTACCACACCTTCTGTAAAAAAATTATATATAGGAGTTCAACCACATCATCTTAAATTTAATTTATTGTATTGTCGGTTACAACTGCCAAAATTGAAACTTCGAAACACTTGTACTAGTATGTAAGACTAACTTTCTAATAATGCTAATAACTTTCAAACATTTTATTTGTAATAATAGACAAGTTTTTTGTAAATTATGCATGTTTATATTATTTTCACATATATATGTACACTTCCATTGTTAGTACTTTTTATATTCTAAATGTGCATAAAAACCATTAAACAGCAGTGATAGCTTACAAATATTTTCAAGTAGATTTTGTTATAAAAATGGTAACAACACGCCATTGTATCCACATTTGTCACCACGTATTCAAGCATACCTATACCCTACCTACAACCACTTCCTGTCTTGACCCGTTAACCCTACAGTTTACCGACGCTGTCCAACCCGCCGCCAGTGCCGGAAATGTCGAAATACACCATGGCCAACCCCCACCAACTTGTCACCTTCTGTGTTCTCGCCGCATACGCTACATTCTACCCAGTCACCCACCGTCAATCTACGAACCATCCAACCAAGAAGATGAACTTCTTCAACACTAGTTCTACTACGAATAGGCCTACTTCTTATCACTTCTCCTTATTTCCTATAAAGAACATTTAGTTTCACTGGCCGCCAACTGTCATGCGTTTCGCCTGACATACAGGGTGGACTTCTTAACACTGTACCAATCTTCTTCTGCAGTGTTTCTACAGCCACCGTCTCACCCGACGAGAAAGGGACATCTCATCCAACTTATTTTGGGTGTGATGTTACTGTGTCGCAATCCCACGGAGTCGATGGCGTCACGGAAGAGTAGGAGGACGATTGCACAACCCCGTGGCGTCAGTGGCGTCCAAAAAGGCGGTCAGTGGGTGCTGGGTAATCAAGAAGTCACCAAAAGTGGCGGATTGCGGCAACAGTGGAATCCCAGGAATCGGATGACTTGCAGAGATAAGTGGGTCTTAATACTTACCCAACACCTTGCAAACTCATGGATTCAGCAGGGATTGTTCCGCCTATGGGCATAGCTGGGAGCCAATCAGAGGGGAGGATTTCGACGACCTGGTGGGGGTGCGAAGAATGGTATAGACATCGAGCTAGCTACCAGAGAGAATTGGAGTTGGAGAAGAGAGTCGACGAGATAGTCATCTGCTCGGGTGGCGACCTCACCTACGGACTCTGGGTTCGAGTCTGGGTGCGACCTCTGGCTAGAGAACTAACTCCAACGGCGGCACGAGCGGTGAGTTCCTGTTGGTTTAGGGAAGGAGAGCTATCCCTTACTTATCTCCTGTCTCGCCTTACCCTAACCCTTCCACTCGTCTCTATTTCTGTATTGCTGTTATTCCTTGTTCTCTATTCTAATAAACTCTGTTACCTTTCATCTCTGGCTTATTTATCTTCCCCTTTCCGGTTAAATTTTGTAACAACATCTTCACCACCTTTATTATTTTTTTACTAGTAACCTTCCGGAGGATGCATGTAATTTCTTTCTACGTATGGTCGCTGGTATAGTCTAATCAGTGGTAGTCAAGCAATTGAAACTGTATACAATGAAATAAACTATTACCTCTGCCTTGTCGAACCATAAAACATTGTAGAAAAAGTGTAGGCTAAATTAAATGCAGAAGCCCAGTAATCCAAAATGGCGGGTACTGATACACCTTAAGGCCGCGGTTTTATTCTATTTTAGTAAGTTTTAGTAGGCTATATTTAAATTCTAAAAGGAAGCAGATATCGCAAAACCGTTACATAGGAACGTTGGAAATTGTGTGCACCATGTAGCCTAATATTTACAATATATAAGTGGTTATAATTTTACTTTAATTTAATTTATTATAGTTGATAGTTACCCAAAATTATCAAAAATTATGTTTCTAAAAAGTTAGGCTACACAGTACAAATAATGTCCTACATTTCTATGTAACACATACGTGATAACTGCTCCTTTTCAGGATTTAAAATATTAAACTCGCAAAAGCCAGCATAAATAGGCATTCGTGGCATTAAATAAATATAGTTAATATTCAAGAAATTAAAAAAAAAAAAGTTTGAACTAATATTGCTGCTGGGACGGGACGATATATATTGCGAATGAAGAGAAATAACTAAGCCGGTGACAAACGCGAATATTTTGTATATTGTAACAGGCAAACATAGACTTAATTATTAAAACCTTTAAAAACTTAAATGTATAGTAAAAAACAAATGCAGTGTTGTTATGGGACATAACAGGGTGGCCAGACTAACGACTAACGTTTAGAAATATGGCCGGTTGCGAGCCAGGGAAGCTGGTTCTAGACATTGTTTGATAGCCGCGAGCATTGCAAGTTCACGTCTCGATGGTCACGAGACGTGGGAAATTTACGGATAGTAAAATTATTTTAAAATAAAACCACGAGTATTTTTGAAATTCGGTTACTATAGAGGCCTACATACCATCATATTAAAAACTACAAAAATGACAGGTTTACATTTTTGTAGATTTTGTGGTTTTAGGCCTAAGCCCTAATTTTATAAAAAAAAAGTTTTTAATTATTTACTCGAAAGTAAATAATACTAATGTATAGTGCTATATAAATAAACGCCCGCTGATGAAATATCTACTCGACAAACAAATTTCATCGAATTTTGATGAGCAGTTAAGATAGTATTGTCGATTGAGTATTCCAGAGTCTTCCTCTCGACATAAACCATAATTTTAAAAAAATAATTTATTCGATGTAACACAAATTAATTACAGAATGCATCATTATATGTCAGCTGAATTTCGCAACTCATATTCATATTAATTTAAGACTATACTTTTTTGGTTATGACGTGTACTGATTACTCTCTACAAACAGAATATGATACACAAATAGCTGACGACTCTTCCGTATGGATGGAGAAAGCATTACATCTCAATAATGTTTATGTAGAATACGTAATTTCAGAAATCCACTTCATTAGTAAACCGCAAACTTAAAGCTTTCACGTTTATAATGCATTAAACATCTGCGGTTTCCTTAGTAAACGCTAATACTTTACTACCACATATGCACAATAAATACTTTTTGTACTGGAACCTAAGATACTCAGGCGTAATAGTTATAAATTATTATGTGAATCTGAGAATCGGGGCCAAATTTAAAAAAAATAATAATAATGAAAGACCTTTTTCTTTTGGTCTTTTACACCTTGGCTAATATGCAAATTCAGCAGCTTTCGAACCAAAACTCCATTTTGTTCCAGGACCAACGTCTACATCATTAATGAAATGAATCGAGTCTGACACAATCAGTTAATTTGATTAAGCAGTTATCTCGTTTACCAAGCAATTCCTACGAACGTAAGGGTTATTCACTATTTAATGGCACTCTGGAAGAATGGCGGTGTATCATTATCTTCACTATTTCTACATGGAACAGTCAGCTAGCTGGTGTGGTTAGTGGCTGGTGGAATACGTAAAATTTTACCTTACAATGACCGGGTTAAGAGGACAACTGAAATCATGTCACAACCAGTTGCAGAGAAAGTGTGAATTGGGTGATGTAGACAAGCTCACGTAAAGCTAGTTAAGCATCAGAATGCAAGTACCTAGGCATAATGATATAGAGAGACTTAGGGTGGAGAAGGCAGGTAGAGAGGGTAGAGTCTAATAGAAGAAGGGCTCTAGATGTGTTGGGAAGAGTACTGATAATAGTTAATATAGGTCTGCCAGCTAGATAAATGATACTATAATGTACCTGTTTATGTTATTCAAATAATTACTTCTTGATATAAACACCAGACTTAAAACAAAACAGACAAGTAGCTACTTAAAAACCAAATCCCAAAATTACGAATAATTATATGAAAAAGCAAAATCAACGAATTTAAACTGAAAAGTGTTCTCTATTTTTACATTTCGTCGTCGATAAATATTTTTGTTAGTAAAATAATGCTTTCCTCAAATAATAATTCCTCAAACCTAACTAGATTAACAAACATTGCTCAAAATACTAAAGCCTTAAGGAAATAGATGTGACTCTTCACAATTTTGGCGATAGCTCTTTACTAAAACAAATGGATCCTGAAATCGTAAAATCGTTCTGTACTTTTTTTACAAACCGGTTTCACTACGTACTCTTGTTTCGAGACTTAAGACAGCATGATGCCAGCTAATTTTTTAACAAACGAAATTAACCGTCATATATATATATATATATATATATATATATATATATATATATATATATATATATATATATATATTAACTTGCACACTTCTCTTGAAAAATAATACTACATAGTAAACCTAATTTGCAACGAACTTACTGAGCAATTTTAGGATATTATTAAAGAAATTCTCTGGAAAGTCAAATAACTCGAAGAGTTAGTGGACCTAGCGTGCCAGACGTGGTGTAGCGAGATACAGAAAGTATATTTTCTTGTGTAACTATTAAAATGTTACCAATTGGTTTATCTACGAAAAGAAGACACACTTTAATCTGTGACCCTATGATTTTTAATATGCCGTCAGATAATTAAAAATATGACTACCAAGTTCTTTAAAAGTGCTAAAAATTACGTATTCACTTTGCTGTAGTTGATAAAATATCAACGGTAATCAGGAAACCAAATCATAAAAATCTGCATTGGACTTCACCACATACTTTCCAAAAATAAAATTACCGTGTCATCGCTTGAAGTCCCGTTGAAAAGCGGCTTTTATGAAAACACTGTACTCTAGTTTAGTACTCCCGCGTCTAGAGGCGATGAGATGTTTGACGGACGTGTTATATTCGACTTATCGCCTTCCCCGTTTCCGTGCCTCGAACGTAAATAAAACCTAGCGTCCACTAACTCCTAAGACCAGTGCTACTTTATTTCTTTATTGAATTTTTTAGATCTTGAATGGATGCAGGTACCGTAAAACAGTCACGCAGATTTTTTGTAAATTGTTAGTGCGCTTAATGCTGCGCTTTTTTTTAAAGTTTCACTTTTATAGTCCTGAAAAATGCATATACCGTAAAAGAGTCTCATATATTTTTTGAAAGTTTTCATACGCCTAATGTTTCAGTTTTTTTCAAGATCCCGAGAAGATGGATATACCTTAAAACAGTCTCTTAGATTTGTGGTAAATTGTTCGTAGGCCTAGAGGGTCGCCTAATTAACAAAAAAATAATGTTATATGGTTATGTCTGACTTGCAAAAAAGTATTTTCATAAAGGTGATAGTGAGATTATATTATATAAACTTTTTATTTTGAAAAAATTTTCAGCTAAGTTGCAAAGGCAATTTTTGGTTTACGATATCTACTCCCTTTCAGGATTAAATAAATAGCCTGCACAAATAAACTTGTAAAATAGACTTTGCAATGAAAGCGATTACAACTCCTCTTTGCGACTGTAAACTGTCCACGTGACGCATACATATCGCAAAGTTTGTCGCAAACTAGCACGCCATCTCGAGGGTGCGCTACGACTCGAAAAGTAGATTTCTTATATAAAATGCCGGATATTTCCCTTGAGTTGCAGTAACCTCACACACTTAAACAACTGTAATTCATATACTAACAGTCCGATACACGGATACATATATTACACCCGTATTTACTCTTTGCGAATTAGTTTTACGAATACATACGACAGAATTTTCAAAAACTACACGACTTCCGTCAAGAGTTGTGACTTTGTGACTCTCAGAATCTTATATTTTTTAAATTTTCTGAGTGAAAATTAAGTAACTCTAGTAGTGTATTATACACTATATATATATATATATATATATATATATATATATATATATATAAACCACTCATTAAAAATTTTAAATCATCTACTAAACAACCACAAAATAAACATTAAGTTGCACAAAGTCACCCGAAGTGGGTTCAAAGCAAAGCTTGACGGTTTCGTAACAAAAACGTAATTTTCGATCTCGTATGCCTTTAGAGTTGTTTCACAATTTACATTTTAATAACACGTAAATACAAATGTGTCAATAAAAACATTTTATACTGTATAACGCTATGCAAAAGTATAAACAACACAGAAGAATTGCATGGCAACCTTTTTATAGATGCTTCACACTACGTCATAAGGTCGGGTTTATAAACTACGCAACAACTCAAGTACAATAAAAACTCATTTCGTAAAATACGCAACAAGCATGCAGTCGTTAATAAACATCGCAAGCGACGCGATGTAACCAACACTACCACACAACATTTAGAAGAGGCAACAGAAAGTTTCTCTCTGCATTCATCCATTTCGATTATGTTTTATCACTCATCTCTGTTCTTTATATATTCGGTTGTTGCTCTATTTTGAAATATTAATCAAATAAATACAAGCGCCGCGTATTTTACGAAGCATTCTAAACAACACAAGTAAATATGGTGACTGAGCCAAACCGAATGTCTGGGTCCGATTTGCGGTGGGGTCGGTCCCCCCATTATTGCATGTGGGAATCGTGTCGGACGATGCCGCTGGTCGGCGGATTTTCTCGGCGATCTTCCGTTTACCCCGTCATTCCATTCCGGAGCTGCTCCATACTTACTTCATGGCACCCCTCACTAGCGCTAACGACCGCGATGTTAAGCGCTGACCAAATGAACTCTTACTCACCAAAACTGAGAGTAATTTAACATGTAAAACCCTAAACTCCCCGCCTTGACTCAGGTAGGCAGTACCCTTAACACTTGAACTTTGACAGAGCTGATAAGTAGTAAGGAATAGCCGGTGCACTTTGGTGGTGCGTGTCGCCGGAGCTCGGAGCCTCGGCCGCCATCTTGGATTTTCCCTCAAAATATCCCTTTTCCCTCAAAATTTCCCTTTTTCCCTCAAAATCTGCTCATTTTGACTCAAAATTTCCCTTTTTTCCCTCAAAATTTCCCAAATTTCCCTCCAACCACCGAGTCATTGACCCAAAATCGACATTGACCCTCCGGCTGCTTAAAGCGGCAAACTGACTCTACACTGAGAAAAAAACTTTGTTGATGCAAACAAAATTTGTTTGAATCAACCAAATCATTTGTTTACAGAGGGGCAACGAAATATTTGTTTGCTTGTACCAAATTATTTTGTTCCCTCGATTTGTTTGAGGCAAATAGCTGAATTTTGTTAGCAGTACCAAATATTTAGTTGGTCATAAAAATATTTCGTTGGACATATTAAATGCGCATACAATA
>PNEQ01084546.1:0-89415 GCA_003012365.1 Medauroidea extradentata
CTACTTTTTGGGTATTTACGTAAGCAATATTTTGAAGTGAATATCAACTCTCTATCCCGAAGGGTTCGATAGATATCAATAGTTGATTGGAAACACATTTAACGTCTTTTCAGCCCCTTAAAAGTTGAACTTCGAAAAATCCTTAAATTGGCTAATATGCATTTTTACGAGTGTCCTGTTAAAGTAAAAATCACGATGAAAGGCCGTCGGGTTCGAGCTCTATCGACATTTTTTCGGAAACACATTTCACCCCTTTTCACCCCCTTAGAGGTCGAATTTCGAAAAATCCCTTCTTAGTGCTCGCCTACGACCTGAAGGGAACACCCACAAAAAATTTCACGATTCTAGGTCCAGTGGTTTGGGCTGCAGTTTGATATGTCAGTCAGTCAGTCAGTCAGTCAGTCAATCAGTCACCTTTCATTTTTATATATATAGATGTTCGAAACTTTCCAATTTGTATTTCTTGATGAGTGGTGTAAAAGAAGATGTCTCAGGCTAATATGAAATGAACTCTTACGAAAGTTTTAGTTACAACATTAATTTTAGAATTTATTAATTTACTAGTAACAAATTAAATTTAAATTTATGAAATAGTACTATCGTTTTAAAATACTCTTAATAAATTTGTCATGCATTGCAGTCTAAAATTGAAATACGCTTATTAGTTGTTGACTTCTATGGATTTCACTTGGAAAGTCCTTCCAGGCTTTAAGAAAAAAATTAGTTTCAATGTTCCTCAATTACAGAACACAAAAACGTATGACATTTTATTTATCAATAATAACCGATAACATACAACAACTATGGCCATAGATGGAAACAATATATCTTAAAATATATGTAAAATTTGCACATGCAAATGTATTGCGAATTGTTTTTTTTATTTAGTTAGTCGAGTCATTAATAACTGTTTACGAACGATTGCTTTATTCACAACACAGTTGTAGGAATGTTTAATTCTTTTTTAAAAATATAATATAACGGGATAAATGTGAGAAAAATATTTAGTCTTGAAATAAAACATCTGGGCATGGCATTACTTGCAATGTCAACAAACTGACTGTGTGTATGTATAAAAAAATTTATTCTCTTAGTTACCAAATATAATATATAATGGAAACAATAAACACGAGCAAGACGTGTTGGGTCGGGTCGGCAGATACCTACGGCGACAACCATCACCGTGCAGCAACCAGCAATAAAACAACCACCGTAGTCGCTTGGCAGGTATTCAAGCGCCCGAGAGTTCATAAACCTCGATAAACTACTGTCCTTCGCAGCGCCCACGTATGACAGGAATGCCCGCTCCCGCAACCACCCCGGGTCTATGTGACGACCTCCTCCTAGGCGATGACGGCCGATCACACCACCGCTGCAAGAGTCAGGTGTGTTGTGTTGTGTTGTCGCGGAGTTGACCCACTCAGACAGTTCACTGCAGGCGACAACGCGGCATTGTCTGCCAACATCGCAGGAGGAAAGTTCCTGGACGGGTACTGCTATTTGGCTGTGTCTCCTGCGGTGACACCTGATTCCATTAGGCGAAGCCGCGAGCCGGGGAGCAAAACGTCATCGACATTTCTCTCCGGAGCAGAGTTCACCCCAGTTTTAGTCGTCTAGCGTGGCCGATCGTCTGTCCTTGGAGGTTTTGAAAATCGTAATTCCGCATGTCTAGGTTTTAAATTCTAATCTAATCATAATAAACATCACATATAAAGGCAGAATTATTTTAACTAAACAGCTGATAATGTTAATAAATGTCAATCATGTAAAATTCATATAAGTATTTTGGACCTTTTCTACATTTAAACACGATAACAACTTTTCTCTGTTAATTATAAATGCAAAATTTTATTCTAATTTATTTAAACTTTCTAACGAAAGAAATACTGCTTAACCTTATACTAACATCAAAGATAAACAACATCCGAGGATTGCATATAAAACAAAACTAAAATCTTACGTGTAGCAAAACGTATTTACTTGAAGTATGGATAGTTTCATAATTAAATATGTTACCTACTTCGCCACACATTAGCCGTAAATGTAATTATTTTTCCAATTTATAAAGAATTTCGAACCGTTTAATCATTAAAGCTTACCATTCAAACTGATATTATTTCTTGACACGCGTTCCATTTGGAAATGGATAATTTATTACTAAATTGTAATACATTTTATTCAGTAACTAAATGATAGCATATTTTCATTAATACGGCAATGTTATAGTAAGAACTAAACGAAATTCATTAGGAAGCCAAGTTCGACAGGTGTAAATCCTCTTCCGGAAACGTGAAGAGCTGTAAGATAATCACAATTAGCTGAACGTAACAAGAAGACCGGATTTATTAAAACGGAAGAAAAAGAACTAAATCAGAAATTCATAAATCAGTGAAAATAATTAACCCCTTTATATTACAGGCTGAATTGTGTAGTGGAGATCGTAGATACACACTATTATTGGATTTGTTACAATCATGAAAATATATATTGGAAAATAAAACACATTAAAAGACAAAGTTGAAAAAAAATTAGCGAACAACTAAAAATGTTAAGCGAACTTTCGAAATACTATCTTACCTACTAAAGAAACACCCGATACAAGTAAGACAGAAGACCTCATAATGAATCATAAAATGATACACGTAGACACACACACACACCAACATATATATATATATATATATATATATATATGTGTGTGTGTGTGTGTGTGTGTGTGTGTATGTAAGCGTCAAACTACTGAAACAACTTATAAAAATTCTAATTGTTTCAAACAAAAATCTGAAAACTTATCTTAGATTAGGGTTAAAAAAAAATTATATGATTTTAAAATGTTGTAAACGAAATATGTCCAATGAAAAACTAACAACTGAAAAGAAGGAATAACAGCGTTACAAAAAAAAAAAATATTTTTTTATTATGCGGGAAACTGTGCACTTTACATTGAACAAATTCTACCTATTCTAAATATCAGCATTCAAACTAGCTGGAAACACGAAAAATAGTTAGAATATTACATCCAAGTCGGTAGTGTTTTGGGATATTTATTTATTATTATTTTTTTAGGTAAGCGACTGATTACAATTTATCAATATCATGTGCTACAGTTCCAAAATTGTTACAGTCTCTTATGGAAACATTGTGTTTATGTATACAACGTCAAAAATTTTAGAGGTATGACATTATACATTCATAAAGATCAATAATATATAGTTAATTTGGTATTCACTGTGTATGTAGGTGTGCACAGTTCAGTAGAAATCTAGTAATATGTAGACTTACTTATGTATTCCGACTGATTTTTTTTTAAATATCTTATTAAATATGGGAAAAATAGATGACGTGAGAGCAGATATAAATCTGTTTGACAGTCTTGTATAGTGGAAGTCTGCATGATTCAAAAGAAGAGCTAACATATTGTTAAGCGCCTTTTGCCTTAAGGCAATAAGTTATAATATGAGAGATAAAAAGTCGTCTTTAGTACATGTAAAGTCACATACCCTTTATCGCCCTCGCGGTGTACTAATAACACATAATTCGATGCGATTACGTCATTACGTTATTGTTTTTAACTGAAGATTACATAGTTATGATTTTACCCTATATTTCCAATCTTCTGTTAAGAAATATACATAAACTAGCTGGTCGGCTGCGGCTTTGCCCGCGTGAAATTATGTAATGTAAAAAGTAACTCTGGATGAAAAATGTGATGAAGGCATTTAACAGCTAGCGTACTCAATAACAGTGAACTATAAATTGTCTTAGCTCAGCGTAAAGAGCGCGTGCAAAATGCTCGTATGATGTCATAGTAATTCCCATCGCTGTCTTGCACGGGATACGAACTCGTAACCCCACCCCTCCCACACCACAAACTTTATATAATACCTGAGTGAATGCTTAAAGACAGGCCATGATAAATCTTTCGTATGTACAGGCTACATTCCAAAGAGGTTTTATTTATGAGTAGGTTGGTAAAAAGAAACAACTGCTGAATTATTTATCCGTGATCGTTCTCTTTTTTCGTTAGACTGTAACATTTTACTTCTTTTCACATCCTCTAATTATTGAATTTCATAAAATCCTGAATTTGATTTGTAGAAATTTTCATAAGCTTATCAAAAAATCATCTCAATATCTCAACGGGTATAAGCGGTACAGATGGTTATTTTAAAACACATTTAATTTTTTTAACAGCTTTCAATGATGAATTTCGAAAGATCCTGAAATCCCTTTTTTTATATTTACGTAATATTAATTTTAAAGCAAAAACCATTTCAGTGTTTCCACTGGTTTAGGAGATAAGTAGGATTAATAAAAAAACACGTTTTAATTATTTAAATAGATTTCAAGGATGAATATCGAAAAATTCTAAAAACACTTTTCAGATATTTACTTAAGCATCATTTTAAAGAAAAAAAATCACCTAACTATCTGAAATGATTTAGGGGAAATCTTGGATTATTGAAAAACACATTTTACGACTTTTCGTCCCCTTAATTTTCGGATTTTGCAAATTCGAAAAATTAGCAAATGTGTTTTCCTTGGGCAATATTATGAAGTTAAAAAAATTATGATAGATTTACCGGTTAATGAAATATCAGCAGGGATTCTTTGAAAACACATTTCACCCTTTTTTACCTCCTTAATTATCGAATTTCGAATAATCCATTTTTAGTGGGTGCCTACGGGCCAAGGTGAAAGCTTCCCTCAAAATTTCATGGTTCTAGGTCCAACGGTTTGGGCTGTGCGTTGATGAGAGAGTGAGTGAGTGTGACAGTTAGACACTTCATTTTATATATTAAGATTATGTAAAATCGTCGAATTTTCCTGAGTTCAGTACATATTAAAATTATTTAGTAAATCTTATACTGAAAAATCTTACGTCATAAAGATACACGCATATGTATACATATAGGTATGTGTTCATAAATGCACATTGCACACACACATTTGCTTAGTTGATGATTTCGACCAGCGAAAGTATCTTCCTTAAGAACTGAACATTTACAACAACTTTCCTATATTAAAGAAAGGGTTGAAAATTGGTTCGATAAACAGACACAGCAAGTAAAATAAAATTTCTAAGAATGTGTACTTTTAGGCATATTTCAGTGGAAATCCTATGTGGAACGCCACACTTAAGACTATTTAAACCAACACGACCAGTAACGTAGAACAAAGAAAAAATTAACCAATGGTATAATACTGCATAATCTCCTACACACTGCCTACCAAGTAAGTGCAGAGAGAGAGAGAGAGAGAGAGAGAGAGAGAGAGAGAGAGAGAGAGAGAGAAGAATCCATGAGATACACTCAATACGTCACATTATGCAACTGACATGTTTCGAGAGAGGACTAAATACACTGCTGGAAACAGAATGGTGTTGTTTTAGTCTAAAGTCCTAAAGTACGAATACATCTATACCCTGCTGTCCGATAGTGTGAACATCTCATGGCAATTCGAGACACGTCAATGGCCAGTGATTATGGACTCTTGCATGTCCAGGAACTATTTCTCGAAGCATTGTGAAAGATATTTTGTGATCTCAGAGACATTGAAAATGCAACAACAATGGTTTCGCTTCAGTAACGCTAGTCCACAGCGACGCAGATCATCACATGCTCCCGACGTATGGTGTGTAATTGTGGGTTAGCACGTCATGGAGACTGACGAACAAACGCTCCAAGTTATGAAAGGTTATTGGTACACGCCACAATCTCGGCCTCAATAAAGGTAGGTAGGCAAGTGGGCTTTACGTCTCGTCGACAGCGAAGTCATTAAAGACGGTGACACAACTTGATACAATGGCAGAATGTAGGAGAGGAGTCGACTGTAGATTTTGTTAGGAAACAATCTCATCAATCGCCTGGATTGATTTCGGGAAACCATGGAGAACCGAAATCAGGATGGCCGGAACCGGGGATCGATCCCAGGTCCTCCCGAATGGGAGTCCAACGTGTTATCGTTACGTCACCTTGCTCGGTCGACCTTAATAACAAGTGGCACATTTTCCCAAAGGTACGAATTTTAGTCTGGCCAGAGGTAGGTTACGAAAACCGATCAACATTTATCGTTAATAGAGAATACTGATGATTCAGTAATGTGTTCATGAGATCTCACGACCCTCTACGATGCCATTTTCTGATCGGTATTCTAGCAGGATCTCTAAACTGAACCGTCAGCCTGTCCGCTCCTATTACATGTTCTCAATAGGGAATGTTTGGAACAAGTTACAACGTTATCTGCCTCCGTTTATTTGTGCCTGAAGTTATATATACATAATATATAAAATACTTTTTTGTGTTTTAAAAAAAAATTAAATTGTTAAATTTACATTTCAAAATTAAAATTTTTTTATTAAGTACAAAAATATTTTATTATATATATATACTGTGATTTTTTTCGGTTTGGTATGTCAGTTGTTTTAGTGGCGTTCACAAAACCGTAAAGTGCAAATTTTGACGTTAAAGACTCATTACGCAAAATCTATGAGATATATACAAATTTTCTAAGATAAAGATTTAATCACAATTTATGTCTAAAATAAGGAAAAAATATCTGGTACAAATATAAAAATAAAAAAAGGACGTTGAAAACTTAGATGAACCGCGCCCTTAAGGTACAGTATCCATGTCTGGAAATGACAACGTATACTCGTAAAATGGCGATACAGGTGAACAGGTGTTGCAGACGACCTGGCAGTAAATGTGACGTCAGGTATTAAAAGACACGCATATGTATCAGGGTTTTAAATCAGGTTTATTCTAGAATGGGTAGTTCATTGTATGCTCAAAATATCCACCACAGTATGCGATACACGCAATGCAACGCTGCAACATGTTGTGTCACACATCGTTGAAGATAGCAGGCGTGTTTCTGATGATATGAAATGCAGCATATATCCTAGCCTCCAGTTCATCCCTGGCATGTACAGGAGTGACGTACAGAATTTGTTTTCACGTGGCCTCGAAGTAGAAATTTAAAGGCGTTAAGGGCGCAGTCTACAACAATTTTCATCACCATTTGTTTATTTTTTATTTGTACAAGATATATTTTTTCATATTTTCGACACAAAATGTGACTAAATTTGGCTCTAATGAAATTTTTCTCTCTCTCATAGTTTTCGCGTAATGGCTTGTTAACGTCATATTTTGCATGAATGTTTCCGTTTTAAAGACTACACTAAAACCAACTGATATACCAAACTCAAAAAAACCACAGTGGATAAGGACATTGCAGGCTACAATGACATGCTCATAAAATCAAAGAATAAAAATTATTTGAATTTTAATAAAATGCTGAAACGAAAAATAAAAATTTTTAAAATTCAATAATTTTTTTAAATAAAAATAATTTGTATTCTTTAATTCAACACCTTTGTATGTAGAAGGATGAAATATGTATTTAATGAATCGGCTATATAGCATGAACCCAACTATAGCTTTGATTTTCACTTCATTTAGTTACCTCTATAAATGCTTAAAAGGTCATTTTATTTTTTCTAAATTAATTCTCTAAATGTGGGAAATTATGTAAATTGTTTCAGCCTGTTACGTCAATGCAAACCGTTGTGTATCGAAGTTTTTTTAAGTAATGCTTGTGTAAATATCTAAAATAATTACATACGATTTTGTAGTAGACAAAATAAATTAACTACCTCTATAAATGCTTAAAAGGCCATTTTATTTGTTCTTAATTCATTCTCTAAAAAGGGGAAATTATGTAAATTTTGTTAGCCTGTTATGTCAATGCAAACCGTTGTGTATCGAATTTTTTTTAAGTAATGCTTGTGTAAATATCTAAAATAATTACATACGATTACGTTGTAGACAAAATAAATTAACTACCACGGGGAACCCTTAGAACAATTTTCAAGCAGACTATCAGAAAAACAGAGTTATAACGGTTGTTGAAGTTACGAACTTCAATTATGTCAATACGTAATGGGTTAATTTATTCACGGCTAGTGTTATGTAGCCTTTGTTAGGGCTATTTAAGCCTCGGACTGACTGCTTTACGAAAATCAAAACCTGTAACTATGTAAAAACTCTAATGTTTACTTTTAAGAGTTTTATCTCCAGAAAGAATGTCCTACTGGATAGGGTTATCCCTTTCATGCGATCAACTGTCAGTTTGCACAACTGAAGAGATACAGCTGAAAATGTATCTATAAGTGTGCAAATAGCGTTACCTTGATTTTTACTAAATGTTGAAAGACAGATTTCTCGTCCCAATAAATCAGATATTAACAGTTCTGAGTCCACCACACATCCTTCTGTGATTCCTTAGGCTATGGCAGAGTAACCTTTTAAAGTTTTAATTGATTTGGAAATTGCTTTTACACCTGCTGAGTTACACATATGTCTGTAACCCAGCCTAAAACATCGTCTGTGAATCCCTGTGAGTAATTTCACATGGCGACCTAGTATAAAATTTTGCTTCGAAACATCAATTTTGAATATTTGTAGTATACTTTTCATTACATTCTGAGTAATGTACTTATATAAAAACCGCAACACTACAATGCATCGTGACATCGCCTACTTGTTTGTGTTAATTAAATCATTATTCGTTTACAATACAGACGGCAGTCATGTTTGGTTCTTTATACTATTTCCTTCTTACTGCAACAACAGTATCTGTAGACGTAACAATCTGTTTTGTAAAATAAACAACACGTTCTTAAAAGGATCAAATTACTTTGCTGTAGGAACAATAAAATCTGTTCAAGTATTCTAACTGCTGTTCCTGTTTAAACAGACAACAAAAATGTGCAAAAATAATTTCCTCTTACAGCAGACAAATATTAAAAATTAGGTATTGGCTAATAGTAGGCAAGGACCTAAACTTAGTACGCAAATGTCCTTATATGTATACATTAATCTAATTATATGAGAAACATTTACGTGATACCTTCTGGGTGCCTAGAAATAAATATCTTGATGTAGCCTAAATTTTGCTGGGATTCGTGTCCCTGGTTCTGTCCCAAAACTAAGAAAGATTAATTTTTAAAATGACGGATTACTTACTACGTTTCCATATAATTTCGAAAACAAAAACAAAATGGGTAATTAATTTTCGTTTTGGAAATAGTTTTAAAATGAAAACTGTCCCATATTTTTTTGGCTACCCCATTCTGCCTCTGTACCCCATTTTGCCTAACCCAAAGTATAATTTGTTTTGGCAGAAACCTTCGTGGGCGCACACGCAACTTACCAATATATTTTTCATAAAATTAGATTTCTTTTTGCCACCCTGTTTTGCCACTATACACCATTCGGACTCTCTTCCCACAAAAATTAGTTTTTTTTTTTTTCGGCTGAGAACTTCGCGGACCGACGCACAAACCACCAAAGTTTTTTAGCATTTTCCCGTAAATTTTTGGGTGTCCCGTCTTGCCCATCTACTCATTTTTTCCCTTCTACTTCCCCTAAATTGGTTGAACCCTATGAGAGCGGACGCACAACTTACATAAGTTTATTAGTTCACTAAATTTTTGGTATCCTTTTCTTTCCCTCTACGTTTTTCACTCCCTTAGGATTCGAATTTCGAAGAAAAAACCTCTCTAGGCAATTTAAGCTATTGTATGGGCGTCTCATTTAAGTGGAAACCGTGACGATAGCCTGAATATTTTAAAAAATTGACGATTAGTTATTGAAAACAGCATTCATTCCATTTTGTAACGTTTCACCTCCTTAGGTGGCCAATTTCAAAAAAGGAATAACCTTCATTTCAAGTACTACAGTAAGTATTAATCTTAATGAAAAATCCCGTCAATATCTATAAAAAAAATTAGTAAGATCAAAATATATCTATCACGAATCGAAAATATATTTTACCTTTTTTTTTTTTTACATCTTTAGAGTAGAATTCGGGAAATTCTCTGGAATGTATTTACGGGCTTTACGTAATCATCATTCGGAAGCAAACATCACTTCGATATTCGGCTGGTACGATAGTTATAGACGAATAATCTAAAATGCATTTAACGTCTTTTCACCCCCTTAATTATAGACTTTCGAAACGTCTTGAAGTCGGGGTTATATATTTGTATACGTATCTAATTAAAGTAAAAATCACGAAGATAACTCACTGGGTTCCAGCTGTACAGACGATATAAAAAACACATTTCCCTCATTTTACTCTTTGGGAGTCGAATTTCGAAAAATCGAAAAACTGTTTTTTGGGTGTTCACATCTGCATCATTTTGAAGTGAAAGGCAATTCTGTATCCCGAAGGGTTCGATTTATATCGATATTTAATCGAAAACACATTTCGGGTCTTTTCGCCCCCTTGACGGCTGAATTTCAAAAAACTCTTAAATTTGCTAATACGGATTATTTGTGCCTCCCAATAAAGTAAAAATCACGATGATAGGCCATCGGGTTTGAGCTTTATCGACGATTCTTTGAAAAAACATTTTACCCTTTTTCGCCCCCTTGGAAGTCGAATTTCGAAAAATCCTTTGTTAGTGCTCGCCTGCGACCTGAAGGGAAACCACAAAAAAAATTTCACGCTTCTAGGTCCAGCGGTTTGGACTGTAGTTTGAAATGTCATTCAGTCATTCAGTCAGCCAGTCAGTCAGGGTTCTCTTTTATACGAAGAGATTTTGAATTAAATAACTTAAAAAAAAATGTTGTGATAGTAACGTAACCATTCGACAATGTTTAAAATATTCATTATTTTATTTATGTTACATAATGAAACTTTGAATAACAATTTCACTAAGAATTTGAATTATATTACATATTTTTTTAGCAATTACAGCAGTAGCTATATTTTATCAAATTTTTTACACGACAGTTCCTGAAAGTAAATCTCTAACAGTTACAGAAACCTTAGATCATCCAAGTTGTCCTAGCTGCTTTGAAAACAGCACAAGTATTCATTCACGTCATTACAATATGTATTCTACTTCCTGAAATAGAAGAATCCTGTATTAAACCATAACGTTTCAGTAAACGTACGATATCCCAGGTTTTATTTAGGCGTACACGCAAAACACTGCAACAAATAAAACGCTATCACATCTCATTACGAAATGTTTGCACTCTATTCCTTATGTTTATGAATATTTTAGCAGGGCATTTAAAAAACTTAATGCTCCAACGGCAATGCAGCTGAAGCCGAGACCCATTTCAGATAACAAAAGAATCCCTCCGCCGCATTACATTACGAGAAAAACGTTTTAAGCCACAGAGATTAAAATGTTAATTATAACTAAGACAAATATCACGTAAAAAACCTTGCAATTTACATTGTAACCGCCTTGCGCTCGCAGCTTAGATAAAAATACTCGGCACTCAGTTTTAAAGTTTTAGCAGTAAACACAGGAAACTGATACGGCCTATTTCTAACAACTTTGCATAAACAGGAATGCTACAATTATAACGTAATCACATATGAAAATCTGAAGGAGCGACACAAGACAGAATTATCAGCATACATTTGGTAAATACTTGTCTAGTCTACTAATAAACCCGTTTTTAAATGTGAATACGCATTATAAATTACTAACTCACCAACAATTTATCTACCGCTAATAAATTGCATGTTTCATAGTCAGCACCTTTATGCAGTCAGTGTTTTAATTAAGATTTTAAGAAGATAACCATGGTGTCATGTCGACATTAGAAGAATGATACTGAAGCAAGAAAATTTTAACTGGTTAAATGTTACATCGGCAAGTCACTGCTGCAAAAGCGAAATCATACGACGAAGACTGACTTGAATACCGGACGCTGCATATGAAATGCATCAAACGATAAGATTTAAAAAATTCGACTTCTGTGAAAATATTTCCCGCAGTCTTATTATTACCAACTTAATTGATTTTATTATATACGATATTGCTAGTGAATGGTGCTAATTCTCATAGAGGTAAGCCATATTCACTAGCATTGGCTTATAATAAAAAATCACTTCAGTTGGTCACTTGTAACCATTGCAAAATTCATTCAAAGATCACAGCCTTATTATTGTCAGGAGAAACTGAGTATTTTTTTTAGGTAAGCATTAGACTAGGCTTATAAGAGGTACATTAGGCTGATGTGAAATGGTGAATATTAATAATTGCCACATAATTGTATGGAGAATTTAAAAATTTTATTGTTTTGAAACACGTCTAGAAAATATGAACAAAGTACAGTTATACTATTTTAAAATATATTTTACTATATCATGATTTACAGTAAACAGATTTGTCTTTGTGCCTGACAAGGACCAATTTAGTTAGTAAGTATTCACGTAATTTTAGTAAATAAAAATTTATGAATGCTGTTGTTTGGTATCCATACATGTGGTCTCAGCGTAACTTGTTATAAGCTTTTCTCACAAAATATACAATTATGTAACAATTTCCGAAATAAAATTTTTCATAGTTGGAATAAAGAAAAATTTTATTAGCTTTGATTGAAAGATGTAATACATTTATTTCACGTCTAATCTGCCATATATCCTCTTTGACAGTTGCATTGTTAAATATTAGGCTTAACACTATGCCTATGCTAACAATGTCTATCTGATTTTAATATCATATCTAAAGAACATTGCGTGGATTTTGTTTACCACGGATTTTGATATTGGTGTACATGTCCTATTAGCCGAATATATTTCATAAATAATGCTGTAATGTAATGTAATGTTCGATCAAATAACCATGTAAATAAAACATTATCACACAAAGGCCCCGATGCATTACGTCCTTTTAATTTGTGCTGATAAAAAACAGGGTAACGCTTTTTAGAATGTCCAATTTCCAGAATTTCTAGATGTAGATAATTATATGCAGTAATATGACGAAATTAACAGTTTAAAAATTCTAAAAGTTGCATATATAATACCTTATTTCAAAAAAACAAACCAGTTCATTGCCGAAAGCAGAATATTTCTTACATTGTTCTCTATTTGATATAACACAGTATCTACTGAAATACTTTCTGAACTGGGAACTTACCGACGAAACTAAAAACTCATTGTTTTGTTGAATTTGGTTAATTCACGTTCAGAAACCAAGTTAAAAGTTTTAATATAATTCAGTTGTTTGTCACCATTTCGAATTACAATTACGAAAATTTATCTTTCTTAGTACTGCAAGAAAATTAATTCAGAAACTTATCAGATTTTCTAAAATTATGGATTTACACAAGTGGAAATTCGTGGAGGAATATACTTGTTAACTATCACCGCCCAATTCGAAAGGGTTTCACATAACCAACTGTTCGTATGTTAAATGTTCCTTAGCTCGAAAAAAAAATTTAAGTAACCTTTTTCTCGTGTTCTATTTCAAAGTTAATCACTGTACTTTGACCAAATTTTAACTCATGTTCAAAACGTATAGCTTTGTATATTTTCGATTCTTAAACTTTAAGTTAATTAAAATTTTAAAATAATCTATTGAATTCATCCGAATTGGAAGAATTCTTATGGAATGAAGAAAAAAAATTTAAATTAACTTATATATACACGTTGGCAACAATTTTCAATACAAGTGTCAACCGAATTGTATTTTGTGCAATCAGAACACTGTGATTGCGCTCAGGGCCTGAGAGTTCGTTGTTAATAAGGCTTACTCTTGCTTTCTTATCACGTAAGGCGTAAAACTCTTTCCCTCGGTGACTGCTCTTAAGAAGCCTCACTTGCGCTTCAAATGCGTTGCAGCGAGTTACGGATATTTTCTTTTTTTGACGAAACAATTTAACGCGCGTTACATTTGTTTACCTATGAAAAGAACACACACTTCAAACTGTGTCGCTATAGTGTCGAAAATTCGTTTTCGAACCCCTCAAAATGGCCAAAAATGGATTTTACGGACTGCCGTGTCTGGAAATATACAGCCATAGCAACAAGCGTTAGAGTTTCAACTATGCTACCCATAAATAAAATAATGTAGTCACCGCTTAATGTCCCATAGGAAAAAGGCTAATAGTGAAAAACTGAACACCATCTGAGTGGGTTGCGCGGAGAGGCGATAATGCACTACGTACGCCGGTCAATGGAAACCTTACCGCTCCTGCCTCACACACACAAATGCAGCCTATCTAGGGAGGCTCCTTAAGGCCAACATAATCACAAACAAGAAGTCATCAATCGCCTGCGACAGTATGCAGCCATTCCAAAATTTTCTGACTACACAAGTTCATCTGTCTGCGCGATTCAATTGTGGTTGCATCAGAAACTGAGCATGTGACATCTGGAAACTACAGAAAGTAAAAAAAAAAAAAAAAAATGTACGTTCAAATTAATTTGATTCTGTCCGTACATACAGGGATGGCTTATACCTATGATACACAATTGATTTCAATTCCTTTAGTGTATGTAGAAGGTTTTTTTTTAACCAAGAGGTGAAACACGGATAGTGAAGCCTAAAACAATGCATCATCTGTGACTATTTTCATGAGACAATGAATTTCTTGCTGGGTTTTAGACATGACGTGACTGACAAAACTTACCTGATTACTTAATATAACTGTCTAAAGGCACATGAGTATAAGCGAAAAAAAAAAAAAAGAGCTCCCACAGCTGCATATCGCCTGTATTTTTATTTACTGCAGGCAGCTTCAGCAACTATAGTTCGTAGAAGTGACAGGGCAAGTGGTGCATGGGCAAATATAGGTCTTAGTGCGAGCATGTTATCATGCCCAGCTCACATTCAGACGAAACTGATCAAAACATCTAAGGTACCTGTACCGAGTATGGCTTGCTTAAGGTTCAAAAACCACGTGGGCCTTAGTAATTAATTATATAAGTAATATCACACATGTATGATGTAAGACAGATATGTATGGATGGTGTATGTTGATACTGAGGACTAGTGTGTACGACCCCACATAGATATCGGCATAACCACAAAATTGCGACTATTGGGCCAAATTGGGAACTGGGCGATATTTGGTACAGGTACCTTACTTTCAATTCTACTAAATAAATGTCATAATACATTTTATTGATAACCAAATTGGATAAATGGTACAATGTTATGCATTCATGTTTCACAAAAAAATGTTAGTTATCCATAGTTGCACTGAAAAACCTATCAATGCTAAGGTGCCCTCCTGGATATAGGCATACGTATTTCGTGCTTTCAAAGGTTATACGTGTGGAAGCAGTAAGGACGAAAGAGCTCGCACATCACAACTTATTCTAACCTCTAGACGCATGTTCTTTGAAATGTCGTGCAGTCTTCTAACAGATAGCTTGCCTGCGTGAGATATTCAGTGGTGAACTTATCACTTGATGAAGTAAACGGGAATTATGCACGTGTACGTTTTAAATATTTTTAACAATGGGTGAGTGATTTTGGTCAGTGCTTAGCATCGAGGTCTTCAGCGTTGGTGAGAGATCACATGAGGTGAGTATGGAGTAGCGCCGGAATGACACGGCAGAGGGGGGGGGGGAGGGAACGGAAGATCCTCAAGAAAACCCACCGACCAACGGCACAGTACTGCACAATTCTCACATGCGAAAATCCGGGAGCTGACCCAAATCACCTTGGTGGGAGTTGTGTGATGTGGCCTTTCGACCACCGCCGACAATGATTTTGGTACCTAAAAAGAACGGTAAAAACTTTCATTTTCGCCATATCCCGTCATTATATACCTAAATATGATTTATAAATAAGTTAAGTACCTGGAATGGTAATGGATAAACACGTCACTAATGCGAGTTGAGCAAGTAGGCTGCACTGCACGTCGTCCTGACAGGCGGCCACCTTAAGTAAGCAAGATACGTCATCATGATCCTTCTATCCTAGAATATCAGGCTTTGAGTAGGAAGTCAGAGTTTCTTAATGAGCTATATCTTATTACGTTAGTATACTTACGAGTATTTCTTAAGCAACTATGAACAATAGGAAAAAATCATTAAAGATAATTTAATTTATTGAAACAATTGTGACTGTTATGGTCTTTAAAATTAATCTGAGTGGCGTTGAGAAGCTGCCGTAATGCAATGTTGAGAAATGTTGTAATACTCATAATTATTTTTTTTCAGGGCCGTAAGAAACCGGGCAGTAAAATTTAACTGCTTACCATGGAAAACCGGGTTTTTAATATGTTTGTTGTTTGAGGGGTATTAGTGAGAATCTCACCACGAAGTAGTTTTGGAAAATAGACTAACAATTATACTTAGCTGTAATAAATAAACATTGAAGAATGTTTCGTGTAACGTAACACAGACATAAAAAATGTCACGATTGCATAGGGTTTTCGTATTTGTGTATGATCTGTTGGTTATGTTTTCCATAACATGTTATATTTGAAACATATGTGATTAGGGATTTTCTTAAAATTTGTAACCTCATTATTTCCTCACATTATATATATACACACACACACATATATATATGTATATATATGTGTATGTATATATATATACATATATATATATATATATATATATATATATATATATATATATATATATATATATATATATATATATATATATATATATATATATATATATATATATATATATTGCAGATACTGGAAAGGTTCAGAAATTAATAGTACTAATTTTTAACAGGTGTGAAAGTACATTCTTTACCTAAGAAAGTTCTAATTTACAAACTGAACTGTGTGTGAGAAAATAAAACATCTCTATGGTAGGTAAGGTTGTATTGATTTAATTTCATAGTGCATATATAAACTGCTGTAAAATAGGGAATACTGTAAAAGCGAAGAATAATTACTAAATTTCATTGCTCGTAAACCGTAGTAATAATTCCCATACGGTTGAGGATTATACTAAAATAAGTTCAAATACATCAATCGTGCGGTTGATATCTCACAAAGCTATCAAGATCAAGAGGTTTATGACGAAGTCGTATTTATCAAGTGTTCTCTGTTATTATGCCAATAACCATCAAATCCGTTCAGTTCGTATATTATATCCAATTGTGACGTAACATAACATTTAACAGGTACTGATTTAATGAAGTAATAATGATAAGTGTGAAACAACAAGCACGTAAAATATATCATACAAATAATTATTGTTAGACGGAGTTGTAACTCTCTTTCGTTTGCTACCTAACAACTGTGTTATTAAAGCACATGATTGCGTTTGTCTTACTGAGTGCAGTTATGTCCGTAAGTCCTAAGTATAACCATTAAAATCACAAAACATTGAGGATGATATTAACTTAATTAAAAATGAAGAAACACCAATATTTGTGAATTGCCTAATCATTATATCTCTATTATACAATTTTGTATATCTTCTCAATTTTACATCCTCAAAAAAGTTTTATTGCTCTTGAATTCACTTCTCTTACAATTATCTGTAACAATTTTTAGCTAAAAATGAAAATTCCTCAACCTTTACGCAATTTTTATTATGTGTGATTTCTGATATTGCCTTTCAGTATACAACAATTTTTACGTTTTATAACAGTACATTCGACGGCTTTTAACACTTTCGAAACTAACAAAATTATTTTTGGCTTCCTAAATAAAGCCAATCAAAGTGTATAACCAAAAATTACACCAAAGTCTTCACAAACGTTAAAATTTTTTTTACTAAAATAAAGAGAATCAAAGCAATTTGAAACATGCTGCAACACAATTCGTTTTATGAATGAAATTATTTACTCTCGCCATTCCACATCTGAATAACTAAATGTAAACAAGTAAATCAATACAATAATTGTATCATGACTAGTTTATATAAATACTTTTATTTCATAAAGTTAATAAAATTAAAAAAAATCTTTATTATATATTTACATACACACATAAAATGTATATCTTTACACTTGTAGTCTTTTCAAAGGTAAAAAAAATTTCCTTCTCCTTCGCTTATTTTTCTCTGCGATAAATATGCCTATATCTAGTTTGCGGTTACCATTTATTATTTCTCTAAAAGTGATATTTATACTAATAATGTTCACTGCCTAAAAGGTGAAGACATTATTTCGGCTAAAAAGAGTGAGGAACATGTAAATGAAACTTACATTTAAGGCTTTGTTTTCTTACCTAATCCTATTAATATTATTGTGAATCAGCAAATAATTAAAATAAAAATATTGCTTTACCTGGTACACCACAAGTCTGCAGAAAGCAGCAGTTTCATTCCCAGAATCAAAACTTAAATTCTATTACAACATTAAGTAACAGAAATGAAAACCTGAATTAAGGTAATAATATTTTCTTCGAGTTTGATATTCATAAACAGTTGTCAATTACATGCTAATATATGGTTACCAACTATGTAAAAATTTCTCAACACATACAACCAGAATTATATGGATAGTAATTATAAAAAAGGATTTTCTCAGTTCCGTCTGTACACTATGCTAATAACTAGGAATTCTATTTAATTACAGAAAAGTAGGAACGTTTAGTATTACTGTAAAAATTATAATTTCTAGGCAGTTATTATATATACAATGTTTTTAATAAATCTACTTTTAAAAATACATTTGGATGACTGTGGGAGAGAAAAGGGGGGGGGGGGTTGAGAGGAGATTCAAATCTACGACTTTCTAAACGGAAATTGTACATTGATAATGTAAGGCAATACTGAAAAAATAAGCGTATGATATAACATTGAAATACATAACCCTCACAACTGTCATTAAATTTAAACTTCATACGAAGAGGAAATAAAATCGTATTTATTTTAGAGTGACTTAGAGATGGTTTCATAAAATTACGTAAAACTTAACTACTAGCCATAAGAGTCCTTCCTTATGCGTGGAATTCTGGATGACAAGAAAATTGTTTAGTCAAGAGAGTCTGTCAAAATATACAATTCCTAGCAAGCCATGATAATTTACTAAAATTAGAAACGTTTTTTTTTTTCTGAAACAAGTTTGCACTGCCAATTTAAGCTATTCCAGGAAGTCAAATTGTATGATATGTAATAGCAATTAATCACGATCGGTAGTTCTAGGTTTTATATTGTAGAAAGATCTACAATAAATGGCTTGTCCTTATACGAATAATGCTAACAGTCCGCGAATTCTCTGTGTACGAATAGGAACCGCAAATTGGCAGATTGCTTGGAACGGTGTCTTGTTTGACCTACTTGCAACCTGCTGTCCAGTTTTCTGCGGCGAGGCAATAAAAACTTGGTTTACCGGACCGCTAGGTAATTGGGTTCAGGGCAATTTCAAGTTCCTGACAAATTTCAAATATAATGTTTTCTCTGCACGCTCCCCGTATATAACTTATATGATTATATAAAAATGCAAAGAGGAGGGGGTGTTAAAAATTTAAATTTTTTTTTTACTCTCCTCGAAGAGTTAAGGCCGATAATTTATCATCCGGCACACACGTACAGAAAGAGTAAAAACGTGAGAGAGTTCAGTTTGAGCTCAGCACTCTCCTTTTTGCAAAAAGAGTTGGAAAACATTTCGTCGGCATGGCGGCAAGCACCACGCAGCCATCTACCGCCGGACCGGAGAAGCAGTAAACATTGACCGGTCCTTTTAAATTAGATTTTTTTAAAACTCTTTCCTCCCCTGGTCTTCATCCCCCGTCTTGTTACCTCCCATTCCTCGCTAGCACCCTGGCTTTCCGCCCAAGGTTGCATAATGTCGGCGCCGCCCTGCTACCTGCTACTGCTTCTATCCTGTCTTGTTACTCCTGTGGGACCCTGAGCCCGTCACAACCCTCTCCAGCCCCTTCCCCTCCTGTTTTCATCCCCTTCTCCAGAACTCTCTTGCGCAGTGAGGTGACGATTTCAGCTGGGCGCTCGCGACAAATGGACCGAGCTCCGCTACGTTCCGGAATCATAAACCTGTTTTATCAGTTACTAACAACCTGGTTAGCAGTTATTATCTAAAGCCAAAAATTGAAGTCTACACATTGACATGCCACACACTTCCAAGTCTCGATTCTTCTTAATTAATTAATTATTTAGCACTATTATTTATTTATTTATAGGTAAAATATTACACAAAATTGCAAAAACCTAAAAAAAATTCTGTTGATCCTGATCACTACCAAACTTCACAGGATAACCCGCTGGGCTAATCTGAAGATTTTCTAAAAATTTCATCAAAATCGCTCCAGCCGTTTTTGAGTCCATAGGGACATGCATACACATCGATATATATACATATATATACATATATACTTCTTTTTTTACAAGGTCACAGCAAAATGAAACCCTACAAATTACTAGTATGGACTCTTCTTAAAGACAGTTCTGGAAAATTCATTTTTATTTTAAGTTACATTAAGTGGGGATTGAGCCCTACTATCGTAAACAGGGGTTAATTTGACCTTGTTTGGGTAACTTGGTTCCCATGAAAATTCTGGTATTTCCGTCGTTTATTGAAGGAAGTTTGTAACACTTAACGCTAAAATTTCTGCTTCAATTACCCATTTATTCACTTAAATACCTCGAAACTAATACTCTGAATGTTTCTAAGTAATCTGCGAAAGCGCTAAAGTAATCCCAGTTTAAGGTACCTTATATTTATCTGTCTTATGCCGATAAATCCTCCTTCGATTTATGTAACAACATTTTTGGCAAGTTAGGGTATAGATAAGAACAGTACAGATTTTAAGAAATTTTTTGCAAAATCAATTTATGTATAATTTTGTAACGGGAAACAGCTGCAAGAATAAGGTGATTATCTTAAGCGAGTAACTACGGTCATCATGTCGAATGAGGTATGAAAAGTTAACTAATTGAGTGAAAAACATTAGAGTATCACAGTTTCCATTTATTTATAGGAAAATCAATTAATCGAAGATGACTAGGATCAATACCCCTCAAAATGAAAATTATGTACCTCCTATTTTGTTACTATTGCCAATACGATATGCCTACGGTATAATATGGGCATTTTCTGCTTACACGAATAGATCTACTTATGTTTGAAAATATGGGAAATATTTTTTGTTTGCATAGCAAAAAACGTACGTCAAATACCAATAGCAAATACGTGATGTCAACCGCCTGACCATATTATAAAATTCAAGCAAAAGAAGATTTGGAGGTATAAATGGACGTAATACAACCATATGAGTGGTACCTAATAACTGGCAGTTAGCCAAGGGTGGGAAGGCTCCTTATTATATGATCGAGGTAAATAAGAGATAATCAACAACGTTTATTTTGGTTCTGCCACAATCCACCTCTTTGACAAAACCTTTCGTATTGTAGATAACAACCACCTTATTTACTGCTGATTCTCCACCACATGTACTCTTATAAAACATAAAAAATAACTAAAGACTACAAACTATGTTAAATATTTTATATAATTCTTTGGCGTATTATACGTAATTCTTGTATTTAATATTAATTTATTTACAGATTAAAACTTGACGTAAGTGATAATATCTAATATTCATATCAATTTTTAAACGCAAAGAAATTAATTTTAGTACACCATTATTAGTAATCAAGTAAAAAGATTAACTACACATGTCACCTACTTACACTTTACTGAATTCCTGTGTTTTTATTAATCATAGTGTTATTTTACTTCCGTGAAATGCAATATCTGTCAAATGGTAGTAATATATTACAAGTAGCTACACGAGACAATACCTAGCGGTGACACTGAAATGCGATTACATAACGATAATTTACTTGTTCCCGATAATGTAAAGTACATAAAGTTTACACACTATAATGGTGAATAATAAAATAATTATTAAAACATGAATGTGGCTTTATATTACTTCGATAAATGATTAGCATTTGTTTAAACAGCGGTATTGTAAATTTCTAGACAAGTGGAGGTTTGTTGGGAAATATTCAAACGTGGCTGGATTCATACCTCCAAATTTGTAATCCGTCACGCACATACTCATTCTGATTATATATAATGTGACATGCATTTGGTACACTCTGTAAAGTTAATACTAAAAATAGCTGCACGTATTTTAATTATTTGGTGTTCTGTAAATCTGTTGAACGATTCATAACATAAATTTAAAATGTCACGGTATAGGCACACGGTAATATTCTTCGACGATTCATAAAACATTATTACTTACTTGTTTGTGCTTCACGTTACAATAATTTAAGCAATGTTTAGTGAGTTTGACCAAAAAAAAATATTAACTATAGGAATAGAGTTTTCAATTTTCGTTTAGTTATAATACACATAATGTGAGTGTTCACTACTCTACCATTTGTTATGAAGAACGTTTTTACACAGGTAAACACTAAATCTAAGAGATTTTATTGCATAATGTTCATACATAAGCATTTCAACGTTATCGTTTAAAACGTAAATTTTTTATTAAACAGTATTTATTTCAGTGCTACTGATGTAAACTACAAGGGTTCATAGTTTTGGAACGTCTTACCAACATTTGGTAAAAATCTTATGTGCATGTCAAAAATACTCGCGTTTTGATTTGAAAATAGCTTTACTATCTAAAACCTCTGCGCTCTCTGCTTTCGGAAATGTAAAATTATTTTCAAATCAAACCACGAATATTTTTGAAATTCTGTTATTATAAAAAAACCTGGATATTATCATGTTAGATATTTTTAATAACGACAGTTTTCCATTTTTATGAATTTTGTGGTTTCAAGCCCTTATATTTCTTAAAAAACCATTTTTAGTTTATTTCTCGAAAGCAAAGAATATCACTAGTGCTGTATGAATATCTACTCGGCAAAAAATAATCCAATCGAATTGTGATTAGTAGTCAAGATGTTATCGACGATTAAGTATTCTAGTCATTCCCTCGACATCTTACTTTCCCATAACCCTTGAGCAGAAAAGTTAATTTAAGCAGAGATACGTTTGCGATCGTTTTTCGAATCGGCCGTTTGAACATTCGCTAGTTTATACTCCACACCAAAAAGCGTGGTCGGTGGAAACTAGCGATATCTAAAGATTTGTGTTATTAGTATTTAGCATTGGTCTGTATTTTGCGTAGTGTACTTGAGTAATTTATAGTAAATGGTTTAATTTTAATTGGAAAAAGACAGAGAATTTTAATCTAAAGATACTTACACTAAACATAATTACGACTTTTAAATGTAAACGCATAATAATTCAATGAAGCTAGTGTAACCAGTGAAGCTGTACTCAGCAAGTGCATATTTCTAAAACAATTTAGATCAATACTCTATTAAAACTTCATGCTGGAATTCTAAATTGATTGGCAGAACTAACGTCACTGAATACCGTATCGTCGGATACTGTAAAAATCAACTAATGGTTAAAACAGTACCTTTATGTGTCTGAAGTCAAAAATTGACGCTTTGACAAACTAAATAGTGCCGAAGCAGCATATCACTTAGATAATCGTCTACAATTGCAAACCTAAATTTATAAGTAAAAGTTGTATTTCGGAATTTTGTGCATATTCTGAATTTTAACCTTTTGTGAGTCAGTTCAGCAATGAAAGTCCTAAAAAATCTTAAGTGAGATTTTTGCTACGTAACCCGTCACTTTCGATGCAATGGAAATCTAACTGCAAACGAATGTTTAGCAATTAATCTCAGTCTTAGCTACTTTATGGTGATGGCCCTAGTTACTTATGACCATCCACACTAAATTCCGGCAAAACATTAGCAGGGAAATTTCGAACTTAAGTTATAAGTTGTATAAAGTAACATTTTATAAGGTTCGCTTCTTAACCGTTTGCAGGCAACTGTATGAAAAGATGAATCGTGTGAAATGTGACATTAACTTATGCTAATTGAGTCTGAGAATACTAAAGACGCTGTATGTACATCAACAAAATGTGTAAACAGCAAAATCGATGCAATACTTCTTCAGCATAAAATACTGACACTCAATTAGTAGTAGTTTATAATAAAAATTTTAAATTAGTTAAAAAGTATAAAATATAATTGTTTACAAATATCTTAACAATTGGAAACGTGTTTCGGATGTCTCTCAGTGGCATAGAAGTCTTCGTTCATATATCCTAGCACCTCTGGTAAATATACAAAACAAATCTGTGGTGTTAAAAATTATTACCATGCGTTCATAACTCAGTTAAGCCTGTTCACATTGTGTCATCGCAAGTATAAAAATGCCGGCAAAATTAGGCAGCTAAGTAAATATGCAGGGGTTTTCAACGTCTCGTCAACCACAAGAACATTAGCATGATACTGACGTCTTAGACCGCAAGGGACAAGGTAATCGGCAATTGCCGAAACATCCCAGTATATGATTGAAGTATTTTACAAACTTATAGAAACCTGTAAGCAGGATGGCCAGAGCGGGAAATAAACACGAATTCTGAGGAGCCATCAAAATAAGCGGTATCTTTGATGTCATAACCGGCCTGATTCACCTTGACTATAATGCTGTAATTTTGCAGCAGAAATTAAAATTTTTCTGCCATTATTCGTCAGTTTTATTAATGCTGCAGCTCATTCAAAAATATATATGAATTCACATTGACAAAAAAAACCTACGTTACTTTCCTTAACAATTAGACACATGCTTCTACAAAACAATTTTGAATGATGTAACAGCTTCTTCTCAAAGAAACGTCGCTTGTGTACAAAACTGTCTTACATTTATAACATAATTACGAGTGCGAATTTTCTTTTCTTAGCTGTCTATAATTGTCACTTGAGTTAGACTTTGCTCTGAAGATTACCGATCCCGCAATTAAAATATTTTACAGCGTTGATAAGCAATGCGAAGTTCAGATGATAAAAATTAATGGTTCTTGAGTGATGTTAAGTTTTTCTAAACATTGGCAACAATTTTTCAACTTAATTTTTTGCGGCAGCGGCAAGGAAGAAGATTTCGAGTATAACATATGTGCCGGGAGGAATATATTTTTTATTAAACTTAAGGTGTTTATTCAACAAAAAAATAGACAAGAGTGCGGTGTACTAAATGAACAACAATGCTAATATTTACGGAATTAATAGTGACTCAGCTTGTGTTTGTAAAACCTTGAAACGATTTCTGATACAAATTGAGTGTGGGACTACTAGTTATATCAATGTAATGGTTATAATAAACCAGTCCTTCCTCGCCAAATTCTACCTTCCTACAAACTTGCATCAAAATTCTGACATTGTGAGTGCAATGACCTGGTTGATGCGACATGAAATGACCGTAGACCTGATTTCATTATTTTGGTACACATATAGTACTTACTAAACTGAATTTGTGTGTATATATTTTGTTCATGCCGTGTTCAGGTTTTCAAAATAGTAAACAACGGAAAATTTTTTTTTGTAGTGACATACTTCTCCGAATTTCAACAAAAAATTTAAACAAAGACATGAATAAGTAAATAAAGACCGTTATTTTAATAACAGAAGAAACACACAGTTGTAGTTCACTAACGAATTTCATTATAAAACGTTATATATAACTGACAAAATACGTGAATTTTTAAATTTATGTAATCAGTTTGTTAAAACCAGTTGAGTTTTTACATGATGCATAACATTCATACTTACAAAAATATAGAATGTAGGCCTAAATAAAATATTTTAAGTGTAAGTTATGTCAAGAGCAGCCACTAACAAAGAATTTCCATTCATAATAACTAATACAACCCCACATAGTTGCATTTATTGTGCTGAGTTTTACTATGATTGAACGGGAGTTTCACCAAAAATTCCAATAATAGTTTTTTTTTATTTGTACAATATATGGTTTGTTTTGTAGACATGCATTGTGACTATATGTTGTCTGTCATAAAAAAATTTGTAGCTTTCATATTATTTGTATAATATTATGTCAAAGTAATAACTCGCATAACGGTTTTAAGTTATAAAGGGAAATGGATTAACCGAAATTGTATAATTCATACTACATAAACGTGTAACCAGCGTCGTAAACATATGTGAAAAACCGCATTGATGTTTTTAGTTATAAAAAATTTACGTAATTTAAAAGAGAAATTTGCCTTTTTTCTGAAATTAGTTTATCATCCTGGTAGCAAACGTTTAAAATTTTGTAGGAACAGTATTACCAGATAACTTAAAAATGAAACTAACATTTTTTTAGAGCTAACTTTACGTGGCTTATGATGATGTTAGGCAATGTTTTGTCATTTGATGTGACTTTTAAGTGTTCAGCAGTAGTTAGCCAGCGTACTGGGCACTCGAATACATTGTTTTTTTTTTTCATTTGAATTCTTGAAAACTAACTATGTTCGTTGCTCACTGGCCCAATATTTCCTGGGAAGACGTTGATATCGAAGTCACAGATGTTAAACCTGAAAGACATTTTGCATTCTTACAAATTATTATTTTAAAAAGTAATTCAAGAGTCTCAGTTTTATATGATGGGTAAATAAATACACGTATTCATGTTTCATGTATTGGGTGTAGGTCACACTGCTAGACTTGAGGTAAGATATTCACGATCGGACCTCTGTTTCTTAATGAAGTGAAACTTCCTAATCCTTCTGTCCCAATCGCATAACAGACACCCTCACTATGAGTATCTAAGCTGAAAACCCAATAATGTGTTAATCTTAAACTTTCACAATATCTTGGCTTTCTATTAAAATGTTTTTCACTGGATTTTGTCAAACAATATTTTTATGTGTATAAATGATTCTTTCATGCAAGTGGCATGCACCGGAGGTATTTTGGAGGATCCACTGTAATCAGGCGGCAGCATGATATTCAAACTAAAATTTAATGGAAAAATTAACAATCATCTATAATCTGGCTATTGTTGATGTTCAAGAGTTTCCATTACTAAACCAATACGATTGAAAAAAAAAAACTAAATTTTTCTCGTTAGAAAAGTTGTCTTTATTTTTATTTATTTTATTTGTTTGTGGAGCATCCAATTTCTCATTTCACAATGAAGAGCATTTGTCAATGGTGCATATATGCATAAAACAAATACAACGAGCGTATCACATTATACGAGACATAAATATTTACAAATGCAGTATACGGATTGCAGTTTGTAGAAGTACAGAAAAATGTATTAATATAGTACGACAATACCCTAAAACATGAATTGATTCTACCAGTTACATATATCTGTAATGGTAAATTAATATCCTTGTATCTTTCTGAAGTATACTCCAACCTATGAGTGTACAACTAAAAACATTAAGCCAGTTCTTTAGATTATTCAAATACCGTGTAATATTATAAGCATATTCTAGAGGTAGAAAATAATATGAAAAATATCTTGTTTCACATGCAGGTACTCTTCTTTCGTATCTTCGCTCGTAAGAATCAGTTGGGTTGAAGGCATAGTTATCGCTGAAGAATACTGAAATCAGAATCTTTGGTACAAAATATAAACTGGCCCATTTTCATGGATGTAATCCAAGGCGAGCGAATGTTATTGAGTCTCAAGAGAAAAACAACTATGAAGTAAAAATACACAAATGAAATAAACCTGCACAGTAAGGACAATACAACTTGTCTGAAATTTCCAAATGTCTTATCAAGATTTTTCATTATATCCTAATTGATAAAGCGTATAGCAAATAAATTAAAATATATAAAAATGCAATATCTCGAAAAAAATAAGTACTCCAACTTAACAAACAGTTTCTCGTTTTATGGTACGAAGGCAGTAACATTTTTATGAATTATCCATACCGGTTACGTATTTTCTTTTGCGACCTGGTCGTGTCTTATATTTACTTTTAGCTTTTGTACTCTCACAGATTAATTTAACTGTATTCACCAGTGCTCATTAAAAAATATATATTTTTACTGCAGCTGTGGGACACTTTTTAATATGGCAAATTTCGTCACGTCACGGCCTTTATGTAACATAAATCTTACATAAAAAACAACAACAAAATATTGGCATTTAAATACATAACTCGCATAAAAATTTAAACAGTATATACTCTGTAAACGTGTTTATTGAATAATTGTCTAACAGAAATGTCCAAATACCCCTAATGTCTGTTGTTTTTCTCTGTTACAACAGAAAACTTTACCTAATAGCGCAATTCTAATTTTTTTCTACTACAGAAATATTTCGGTTTTCTTGAACAAAATCGTGTTGACTCCATGTAGGTGTCATACCTAATATCTGAATTTATTTTAATATACTTGTAGTGACAATTGTAATTAAGATGTTATGGTCTGTTGAACGCAAAGTTATGACATTATTACAAACATTTTAGTATAATTTTAATTTTCAAACTGAATTATTTTATTAGCCACTTAAAATATATGTTTCTTTATTGAAAATGTAATATACTTCGAAATCTTCCGTGAATTAAGCAGTTGGACAGATAACAATTAAATTAACTACCTACGTAAATATAATATTGAATATTATTTTCTGTCATAAAATTACTAAAAATATATATTTTTAAAAGATACGAAGCGTCTCTAAATTGTATAAAATAAATGGTTTAGCTGCAAATGTAGTAGAATTACCAAGGGAAATCAAGTATTTCAGTTCTTTTGGATATATATTACCCTGAACGCTCGCATTTATATATATTTCATCTGCGTATCTCGGTGTTTCATGTGAAATACTACACAGCTCACTCTCCTCGTCGATTTTGTTTCGATAACCGTGACAGCATTGGCGTAAATCCTTTCTCGCTTTACTCTACACCACTGTCGGGTTTTATATTTAGATGACCTACACAATAAAATAATGTCTCTTTCTCTTCGCATTAACGCAGCTATTCTTTCGTATTCCTGTTTGCTGTCGAAAAAAAAAATTAAATTTACTTTTCACTCGTATAGTAAAATTTTAAGCTTAAAATAAAATATTTTATATGCATGGCCTACTAATAAAAGGTAATTTAAACATTAAAAATGTAAACGTTTACAAATATTTTAAAAAGCGTTTCAATTTCAGAAGTTTTCAATCATCTTAAATTTCGTTCCATATATTTTAAATAAAAACAATAAAATATATGCTACCGTGAGTCATCTATCTCTACACTAGTATATATATTTTTCTGATAGTTATTTTGGTAATTTCATTTGAACTTTATAAAACATTTAGTACGGTGTAACATGTTAAATCACCTTTGTGTTTCTTTGTTTCTTAATGTTTGTATAGTCGAACATGGTCCAACTTAATCGTACCTTCTCACTTTAAAATGGAGAAAGCAATGTCCAGAAACAATTTTATTTTGTTACATGATCACATACAGTGGCGGATTTAAGGGAGGAGGGCTTCTGGGCTGAAGGGGCCCCCCCTTACAAAACGTATTCAACATTATGTAGCCAAAGTATGTCCAGTCGCCTCAAGAAAACTGGAATTTTGTTCTATGATGATCCAAGTACATATTTTATTGTGCCCTGCGTGTATGTATGTTATTATTAATGTTCTGTAACAGTAAACAACCATACTTTTGAGATGGCTGGTCACAATCCATAAAGTCACGGAAGGCCCCCCTCCCCCAAAAAATACATTTCTAAATCCGCCATTGGGCACGCATGAATATAAAAAAACTTGATCAAAATGCTTATAGTACAAGGAAATTAGACAAAAACTATGCCCAACCCGGACATTAAAAAAAAGGTACTGAAAATTGGTGCAGTAATTTGAAAAGCAATACTGAACAACATACCCACTGTCACAAAGTTTCCCACTTGGGAAAACACACCATCTTGGAATATCCACTTCATCTTTCTTTTCTTTAAATTCTTCGGGTACAGCGCTAGCTCAAAGTTAATTCATTTGGTGTGAGTATTTAAATAATGCTTTTTGCCTCATTTACTAATTAAATAAAAAAAAATAATCACACACAAGAGCCTTAGGATTTTTAAATTTTAATTGTACGTTTTATATATTTATTCCTTGAAAATCGGGTCTAATTTCCAATTGAAATTGTATGTTTTAATTTTTTTGCAATAAATTAGCTGGAAAAATGTTTCAAAATACTGTTACAGTGTAAGTCAGATGTATAATTAACATGATCTGCATTTTCTCCCTCGATATTCGAGTAATCCCCATGAAGAATCTATTATGTAGATTTCAGTTGAAAAAGGAAAAAAAAATTATAGTACTTCTTGTTTCTTTATATGTTCATCTTGCTTACTTACACTAAGATATTTTTATGTTTCCGAGATGGGAGTAACAATTACTTCGGAATAAAGGTTCATCTTCATAACCCAATACATCGCAACGGTTTCCACACCCATGTACCACACAGTAGCAGCACATTGATGTGTAACTGAGATACCTCCTCTTGCAATTTCAGTTCCTCTTGCAGCAAGTATTACAGTTGCAAGAAATAATATGTAAATTATTATTTGGTACTGGTTATTAATAATCTGCAATAGGGGCAAAGTGGCTAATATTTACTGTCAAATCCAACGCTGTTTCGAGCAATTTCACACTCCTTCAGTCTTGAACTAGAAGCAAGAAACATAACAAAAGTATAAAAGGCTCATAATTGTATAACGTTTCCTTCTACTTTAAGTTAAAGCTTTAATTGTTTAAATTAAAATAAAAACTGGCACGACATGAGTAATATAGTCTTACCTTGCGATACACGCGGTGGGAATGATGCCTTGTTGCCGGCTATGTAGATGGAAGCATGAAGACGAGGAGAAAATATTCCCTTGAAGATACGATTTCTTCGTGTGTGGTGTCCACCTTTCTTGAATAAACTTTCTCTCTGGGCTCAGCGTTTCCACGAAACTTGTGAAGGCTCGCATTTTCCCTTTTCTTAATGGTGCAGATGTTCTATCTCAACCCGAAGTAGCATGGAAGAAACGGAGAGTGAAACACAGATCCTCAGATATTCGATGCTATAGATTTTGTGAAAAGCATCTTTTTTTTTATAAATAAGCATCCAGATGTCTTTATCAAAAGGACCAGTAGACCTGTGTGCTCTCCCATAAAAATATTTTTTTTTTCCAGTCTTAGGAAAGTTGACACAAATACTGAATCTGCATCGGCAGGAGTAGGATGACATCAATGCCAGCTGACTGTAAATAACTGGACAAGAGAGTGATGAAACACACCTTGTTGTTCTTATTGGTCATAAATAGCCCTTGGGACACAACTACTGGCCTGCTATCTTCTAAAGCTCTTTCTCCTGACACCTTTATTCTTTTCCTGGTGTACTCTTTATATTTTATATTGGCAGAAGAACGGTCATCGAAAGTAACTGTTAACGTCTGGAACATAGTCTTCTCTGATACATTTCACATACTGGAGACAATTCAATGTAATAGGAACCAAACACCTACAATATAAACTGGGTTTCACGCGAGCACACTTTCACAAGGTCCCAACTGCACTAGAACTTTGATGAGTGCTGATTTTGTGCCCTTTCGTACTGCTTTGCCGTCAGAAAGTGCATGTCACTGAGCTGCTGATTCAAACTTAAAATATTTAGTGGCTCTCTTCAGTTATGCACAATGCACAAAACGTGACGAAAAAGTTGGTTTGAGTTGATTTTCATAGTCATGTCTCTGACTTTAATGAATTTTACAATTTTACAAGTGACCGAACTTTGTCTCCTCTCTTAAGATAAACTTCACTGAGACATTAACCTACTACGTACTTCACCGAATCTAAACCACGAAATTTGGCTTCATCACAATTCGCAGTGCTATCACCAACCAAACCAGTAGACATACATACGAGAAGATTCTGGTAGCTTTCAAAAGGATTATGGGATTGCAGCAAAATCACTTTTTCTCAGTCATTATGGTTTATCGAAAGTCTCGAAGTTGTTCCGGTGACTCTGAAAAGAACCCACTAAAACTTTTGGTGGCATCAACGAACTTCGATGTTGTAGGCATCAGCGCTCGATAACCGATTCGGAAATCCCTGGTGGTCTTCACAGTGTGCATTAGCGCCTGTTCAATGGTCTTATCTGTCCAAATACCGGACCAATATTTATTTATCGTCGAATGATGAACTAGACTTGAGTTACAAACTGGTTGAATTCTCACAGCATTATGGCTTCCTCTCTAGTTTACATGTTTCTGTAGATAAATGTGAGCAAATTTTGCATAATTTATGTGACCACATGCGTGAATTTACTCACCTGTCTGTTCGCAAAAGCCAGTGGTGCCAACCCGTGCATTCGATCCACAGATATTTACGTTATCAACTGTAAAATCAGTGTATGCTGCAAACAATTTTCTGTCGTTATTTCGAATGTCCGCGTACAAACTTAATTTATATGTACTAACAGAACAACTCAGAGAGTGTGCTACTTTCTGCAGTGGGTAGCGGATCTTAACCAAAATAACTATAACGTACATTTTTGTTTAACTGAATAGTGTTTACTTAATTCTTTTCTACTTTTAATATCTTTGTACAAAAGTATACACAAAAAATCCAATGGATCCAATAAACGTACCTATATTAAACGTAATTAAATTAAACGAAACTTAGCACTACTATAAGTTGGCAACAGCAACGTCTTAAGTACAGCACTGATTGTTGATGAGATCATGTCCATTACATTACTCTATTTTTATCCTGCTAGCAAAATAATAAACTATAAGGATACTCAGGGGAAATATGCAACACTACTGGAATTTTAAAGCTTTAATGTTTAATATGCAGAAAAGTTGTACGATAAGATGCTAATTTCATCAGACATCAGTGAGTCAGTAATAAGATACATGTGTATTTAAACAATTTAAATAATAACTAATGAAAGATAAAAAAATATTATGACTGGCATATTTTTCCCCAGCAGGCATCATCCCCAGAGTTGCCTTATTTAGAAAAGTATTTTTACGCATATTTTAAAAACCGTCTTTTAAAATATTAAGTGACGTCCAAAAATTTAAGTACATTTTAAACCAACACTAATTTTAAAAATAACAATAACTTAAGCGGAACTTCTGATAAAAATGAAAACCGTTTGTAAAATAATGGGTTATATTCTGGCTATTGTTTTACCGACATGATAGTACACAGAAACTGAAATATAAAATAACCAACCATGTACATCCGCCAGAAACATGTAAATTTATTCTGATTAAAATTAGTAGTTATTATTTTCTGAATTATGGGTCCACAGAACCACGTCATTAATATTACCGTTCAAGAATTATGGAAAATTTTATGCAAGGAAATTAAAAAGTATATATTATGAATCAACACGTGTTTTAAGTCACGGATTCTTGCAATGTTTAATGTTTTCAAAATTATTACATTATATATGTGTGTGTGTGCGTGTAGGTGTGTGCGTTTGTATGAACACAAACTTGTGTGTAGAGTAAGCAGTTGGTTACGACAGTAACTTAAGAAAATTCAGCACGCAAAACTAAAAGGTGACAGGCGAATGTGAAACGCTTCATGCTGGTATATTTCAAATTTAATGTGGACGGTCTCCGGGAAAAACGTAACATGTCACATTTTGGAGATTTTCAGTTCATTTTATTGATAATTCACATTTTTACACGCCTGTCATTTGACAAAAATATATAAGTCTAGAAGCAATATAAACATAAAAACTAGCAATGTGTAAAATTAATCAAGTAAGAAACAAGCATTTCATAAAGGGTAAAAGGGAATAATTTTACTTGTTTCTTGTTACTCATATTAGTGATTGTCACGGTTGTACTTCATTTAAAAATACGGAAACACAAATGAGTATTTTATAAATATATTCTTCCTTCTGCACAACGTATGGTTAACTTGTTTGTTATATGTGACAATATATTTTATATCTCTGTGAAATATTTTATTATGGCACATAATATTACACAATTATTCCAATTAACAGCAGATGCAATATAGAAATCCACGTGTAGAAAATTGTAATATCCTTTCTTTCATTGCAAGGAAAGGTTACTACTATTTCCCATTATTGTAAACAGGTGTATGTTGGCCACGATTTTTGAGGGAGTGCCTCAGTGATACGAAGTTGGTCAAACATGAACAGCGTATGATCCTAGTCTATGTTAGGATTGATGTTACCACAGAAAGCAAGAATCAAAATAATAATAAGAGCGGTTGAAGAACCAACACAGCCTCATCTTAGCAAAGGTAGTTATATAATTACTTTTATGATAATTTTTGTATTCAATATCAAATTTTACATTATAATATTGTGCCCGTGTAATGATACCAGTACTTGCACTGAGACGATAAATCCTGTCATTGAGTGTGTGTAAAGCAATTTTGAACCTTTCTGAAGAAACCAAGCATGTTGTTCTGTACAGTGACTCGTGTCCAGGACAGAATAAGAATACACAATTTCTTGCTATGTGTCTTTATGTTTAGCAGGAAAAAAAATTGATACGTTGGATCATAAATGTATGGCTCTAGGTCACAGTAGAATAGAATGGGACAGTGATCACGCATTGGTTGAGAAAGCGAAGAAGAGGCACCATACGCAAATCAGTCATTCTTACAACTAGGCACAGCTTATCAGAAATGCAGGAAAAAATCCTCCATTCAGAGTGACTGAGCTTACAAAGGAAGATTTCCTTGACTATGCATGACTTCTCAGAACAGAAGTACAATATGAAGATGGCGAGAAGTTTGTACGGTAACACGTAAAGTGGCTTCGCAATGTTAACGATAAATCAACTAAAGTGCTGTACAAACATCTCTGAAGAAAGAAAATAACTTCTCTGTCATTGATGTGACACGTCGCCAGCAACCTCATCCCCGTATGAAATCACAACATTATTACAATGATGTAGTGCCAATTTCTGAACAGAAAAAAAGAAAGAATCTCATGTCATATCCATGTATCCCACCTGTTTTGATATGTTTTATAAAAACTTGAAAACAGAGAATAATTTCACCAATCCTATTTGTGACTCAAGTGAGGAAAGCTATGTTTTAACGTAAAGGTTTTTCTTTTCCTTAATTACTTGCAAACAAAATTGTTAAGTGTAAGGCCAATAAATTATGTTAATAATAGCTTATTGATTCAATTATAAAATAGAAAACATTCGATTTTTCACACTACAGAAACTAGGTCCACAAAGAGTTGGTTTTATGCTCATTTAAGGAGTTAAAGTGAACTGTATGAACTGAAATAAGTCAGAGTAAGAGCTGTGCTTAAAGGAACAAGTTACATAAACTCTAAAGTATATATTGAAATTGTAATATTTCACTACTAATTGGTGAATGTTAGTAAATAAAAGAGTTATGCAGGAAAAGTTAAAGTATTGCATTTATATTTCTTACCTGGTAGTTTCTTGTCTCTCCTGAAAAGAGTGAAATTTTGACGTGTAGCCCACTACCCGGAGGCCGTCCATATATAGCTAGAGTTTAAACATAGAATAGCAACTTATTTGCTAAAAATCTGTGGATTTCTGTTGTTTTATGTCTGCACACACGTACTTTACCGTCAGTAAAGGTACGATATATGAAACATTTAAAATTAATGGGCTTGTTTCAAGACGGAGGGAAAATATAATTAATATTTGAAGTACATCGGGGGATATAAAATGTCAAGGGAACTCAGTCAAAATACACACATGATAACTGCCACATTTTAGGTCAGTAAAAACGCGACGTTTCGCCTACAACTACCTTTTCAAGAGTTTCAATAAAATTGAATAAATTTATAATATTTTTACTGAATAATAACAAATAGTTAAAATACCTAGCTGACTCATTCGTCACGCCAAACTAAAATGTATTTTAAATACTCTTTAATCTTAATAACTTATCCACAGATGGTTGAGTAATGTACATGGTTATGTTACGGATATTTATTCATTTAACTTGAAACACAATCTTCTTTAGAACTACGAGTTAAGTTACAGTATCTTGAAGTTCAGCGTAAAATAATAAAATTCAATGCTACACCGTGAGAAATCCAGTATGGTCGACTTTGTTTCGCTTCAAAATTTTAATTCAGGCTAGAATAAACTATGTTAGGGTTTCATACGCGAATTAAAAGTGGTTATCAAGAATATTCACATTTCCTACGAAACCGCTGTGCGTGTTTTTTTAACATACTTTGGCGTAACATGCGGAAACACGTTTCATTTACACAGTTACGAACTTTACAGCTATTAGTCTATTGCTCTTGTAGGCCAGTAATTTTGAACTCTAAGCTACCTGCAAAAACACGTTATTAATCTTTATTAATAACATAACTATGGATAGTTGTCACCTATCATTTATAAGTTATTATTAGATATTTTTTGCTTTTCCTGCTTGATAATTTTACCTAATTAACTGGCTTAGTAAACAATGCAATTATAAATATTTGAAAACAAAATTTCTAAAAACTTTATTCTTTTAGAAAGTTCTTCAGTACTGAAATAAATTTTGTATTCTAAAATGTAACGTGTCTAGTTTTAATATGTTCCTGAAAAGTTTTTAAAACTACGAGGAATCTAAATAAATAAACTTAATACAAAGACAGTTTTGGATAGATATGAGGTTTACACAAGTTTGTGTGTGTGTGTTCGTATATATGTATCTGTACCTCGAAGGCAGGCAATATCCACGTTTTCTGAAAATTCAATTTTTAACAAAACATTACAACAGTTTTAAGTACTTTCTAGTGACATACAACACAAAGTCTGTGTTGTGTCAAAAATCACATTTTCGGTGTTAAACAGCTGAATTCACTAGTGGATCACACTCTTCAAACTGCTCTCCTGAAAAATATGATTTTCGTAACAAAGTGTATTATGCCTCCGAGGTACAGATATATACACACGTGAATGCTGTGTAAATCTTACATGCTGTCAGTGACATCAGTAAATAAATATAATAACAGCTATAAAAAACCTCTTACGTTGCAATAATATTCTGTATAATGATAACGATCAGCGTACGATTCAACTTACATAAACTGTTTGTATTGTTAAATAAACAATTACATTTCATACGATAGATAACCTTACTTATGTTTATAATTGAAATACGTACACAATCATGTAGCGATAATGTTCATCGGAATAACTCTATAACTTATAGGTGTGCCTTATATCAAGATTAATTGAAGACGCATGTGGATGAAGGCGTTGTGTTACATAATAAAAGTTCTGAGTAATGTGACAATAAGTTCGTTCCAGCTATTCCTCACAATGTAACATAACCCTTTCATCCACACTATATCAGAAACATGTGGCTTTTATGTGAATTATGATAGTGGTATGTGAAAAATAGGTAGATAACACCATCGTTCACGGAAAAAAACTGGATTTTTTAAAAATTGTAACATGACACCTTCATCTACTCGCATCTTCAAATATTGCAGAAATGTCTGGGAATTATTAACGCTGCAAAATTTATGTGAAATTACTGAAAATTCCTTTCGATTTTCTTAGTAATACATAACACAAACAATCTCTCGTACACGTAGCACATTAAAAAAATTTAAAATTATTTCTCATAAACTGAGTATATTGAGTAATTGCTCACTTATAGCATGGTATGACTTAGTAGAATATATATTTCAGAAATGTCCTGATTTTTATTGAAATATCAACAAAATATACACGTTACGAGCTATAAACATATGTCGTATTTATTTTATAAGTTAACCACAGTGCAAAATGCCAAATTATTTTAATACTTAACGTTATAAAGACTTCATGCATAGCGAAATTAAAAATTAAATTCACAGAATATGCAAAGATTACGAGATAGGTGATATATCTTTGCAATTATGTTACCCAAGGAAAATTCTCTAAATAAATTCAACCTACTGTTTCCTGCACAACTTCGTACGTAATCTCAAATCAATACAGACGATGACAAAGCATTTATGAAACTGTCATCCGGTATTCAAAAATATTCGCCAGATTTTCAATTAAAATTCCCTTTTCAAAAAGAACCCTCGTAATTGCTTAAGGACGTACAGATAAACGCTTTGCCCAATGAAGAATAAAGGCCGCACCAATTTAGAATTGATTTCTTGTGGACCAGTGGAGTTACAATCCAAGAGAGCTAGTGTTAGCTCTGAAAATATACAATAGTACTGTTGCCTGCTATCGGATTTCTATTCCAGGAAGAGATGGTTATGAATGTCAAATAGTGACGAAAACTCTTTACGAGTAAAACAAATTATAAAATGATAAAAGCTTTTTTAAATATCCACAAAGACCTTACCAACATTATTTTCTTCTTTTTATATTACAGATTGACGTGTTGGTTAAACTCTTGAGAGAACACTTGTATGATTGAGGAATTTATCGGAGTGCTAAATACTACAGAATAAGTACACTTTAAATAATAATCCTTGCTTGTATTGGCTTACAGCTGGTAACTTTATAGAAGCAAATATCTATATTGTAAACAAAACCAACGACATAAAACATTTCCAAAACGTTAGTGCTGCTGGGATATCTACATTATAAATTGATAGCTGTTGGAACTCACTTTCTATATGCCACTACTCAATTTTAAAATTTTGTTTGAATTTATTCATCCGGATTCAGCAGAAAAAACTGACAATTAGTGAATGCTCAATGACTGTGCTTTACATGAGATGAGTGACTATTTCATTCGTACAATTACTTCATAAACTTAAAAATAACAATGCTGATTTATTATTAACGGTCGCCATTGCTTAAATATCCATTACATAAGACTTAGTACGTAGTTAGTTATTTACTTACAGGGGTAACTCAATTTATTTATATAAAGTATTTTTCTTTATCAGTTTTACAGTCTCCAAAATATTTCACGTCCACAGTTCTGGACGTGACGCAGTTTAGCATATGGGTGACAGTCAGTTGGTTTATTTTGACTTACAATTATCCTGAAATAGTGTACTAGGCATACAAACATTTGAGTGAAACAAAAAAATGTGTAATGTAAGTAATAATAAATAAAACGTAAATACAAAACTTTTGTCATTTTACATATTATCTGCGTCCAAATTTGTATACCATTTAAAATTTACTCTGTGAAAATGAATTGATTTAAAGCCTTTCGATAAAGGATTTTAAAATGTTATATATAAAATCATTTCAGTTCGTAACTTTGGAAAAATTATCAGTAAACTGCGAAGCTATTCAGGATAATGCTTCAGTCAACACTCAACACGACTGTACGGAACGTACACTTGTAATGAAAAGTAAATAATAAATACATATATTTTCATGTTCAGAATCATAATTAGTGACTCAGGATCTGTTAATATCAGCAGTGGAAGTAAGATTGTTGTTTTAAATGAAAACCAGACATGAAAAAAGGAGGAGAATTCTTTACCCCATAATTAATACGAGCTACTTCACGTTTGATCCTTTCAAGTGTTTTCTCGTGAAGGATTTTTCAGTTTCTCTCCTGAAAATCTCAATTTAACAAGGTTAATTAATTATTTTCCTATTTTTAACGTATTCAATGCTAGTAAAATCACTTTATTGTGAAAAAAATATAACCTATGCACTATGTTCATGTTTTTTTGGTGGGGGGATTTTATAGTCAAAAGTTTGGAAGAAATTAATGTAATATGTAGCGGAATTTAAAACAATAATCTTCCCATTTCTACAGTCCAGCAGGTAATGGTTTGTTATTTAGGTAAGTAATTTACAATGTCAATCTTTAGCACGGGGTACATAATGAAAAAATAGACTTCTAAAAATTACACAAAGCTAAATAAATGCACGTATAAGCGTTTAAAATAAGTGATAGCTACCTAACCGTAAAGTAATCTCTTTAATAAATAGATAACGTATTCATGGCATTTCAGTAAACAATGACATTGAAATTATTACACAAAGGGGTGTGTTTTTATTGAAAATAATTTAATATTTTCCAGTGAAACACAATGCACATTAATCAAAGTATTTGATAATATAAGTGACAGTTTTTCAGTGACAATTATTTACAATATAGTCACACACTTGAGCAGTTATTTAGCTACTTCGTTTAACCTACGTGTGAACTATTTAGCCTTAAATTAAAGAAACGATATTTATTTTGTGTACGTAAATTTACAAAACTTATCTGTGAATAAATTATTTATTATGATATGACTTTATACAAATAGTACTATCCCCCATACTAAGCGCGTACTTGTAAAGAAAAGAATAAATCAGCGACTGCTGTTGTATATTCTTATACAAATGTTGCCCTTGTGAAATTAATTTAATGGTACAAACCCACATGGTAACATAAATAAATCTTAATAATCAGTTATTTTCTTCCGAGTTCTCAAATATTTACTTCGTTTTAGGTAACATTCAAGATAATTACTCATTTTACACCCTAGATCTTTCGTTTTTCTTTCAACCAATCCAAAATTCTTCTGGAGTTCGATCCTATAGTTAGATGTTTTATGTAATTCCTAGAAACTGCACTGTTTTGGATATCAGGACATAATGGTTCACGATATTGTCAGTTATGTTTCAAAGTCGTAACTTTATTTGTTTTCAATATTATATTTTCATTCAAGTAAGCACTATACTACACCGTTAGTTTCGCCGGTCAGTATATCTAAACATTTTCATATTGATAACTACAATTTTTTTTAAATTTTTTGTTATCCTTAAATTTAAATAAAAATGAAATTTTCGTTTTATTGTTGTGTATTCACCGCATTTTTTTGCGCTAGAAATAAAGTACTTATCAGTTTACCAAAACATGGAATTATGCCTTCGTATAAATATATCGTAGCTATAAAATCTCCCTCCCCAATATTGTGAACAAGTCTCCCACGCGCGGGTTCCTTAGCAAAGCGCCGGCCATCTATCGGCAATACGCTGAACCAGGAATTTCTTTCCCGCCAATTTTTTTATTGATGCCACCACGTGGTCGTTGCTCGGTGCAGCTACGACCTGTCGTTCAACTGAGATCGCGACGTACATTCAACGCAATTCTCACGTTAACTTTTCACAGCCCACAAAATAATTAAATTTACTCAACACAAGAAACGAAAGTAAAAACTATTCAGTAGTATGTTTTGAGCGAAGAATCGTGTCGTTCGTGTGAGAGGATAATAAACCGGTATTTTTTACACAAAAATTTTAACAATGAGATTACATTGTTTATTATTATTATTTAATTAATTTCAATATAATTCGTTTAATATTACTATATTTACATCATAACAACTGGATGGTAGGCCTAACTGTACAAAATAAAGATTAAACTAAACACCCAGAGTTATTACTTTTATCAAAATATAATGAATTGGAGCAGTTCTATTTTTTACTACAGCACTGTTTAAACATATTTTACTAAACAGAAAATATTTGTATTATAAGATTAGTGTCACTTATAGTACCATTTAGCCAACAAATCAGTTTCTAACATAAATTAAAGAGAATTTAGGTAACAATATTCCGATGCCATTATAGATGCGGCCTTAAATAACGATGTGTTCGATTACACACGCTGGTAAAATTTTTATTAATAGTTTCCAAATTCGTTTTATACTTATGTGGTTGTACAAAGAAGACAAATTTTCGAAAATCGATTTATGTTAATCTTAATAAACAGCAAAAAAAAATATATATATATATTTGAATAGGAATGATGATACAGAATGTCAGGTAACAAAACAGCATAAAGAGATTTTTTTCTTTCAAAACCAAATTATAATATGAATAAAGTTAACTTTTAAAAAACTATACATATATTGCCAATTCACTTTTTATTTAGATTTCTGTTTATTACTACCCTCGAAGCTACTAGCCATAAATCACGGCATATTTAGATATCTAATTAAATGAGACATGGGGTAAAACTGCTCCTCCATTTTGACAGCACTAAATAACAAGAATATAAGCATGAATTTGTTAACAGATAACAGTGGACGTTTTAAATTATAAATTTTCCAGCTCTGAAATGAAAACACACTAAGTAGTTTGAAAAAAATTGGAAATAATTAATGTAAAACTAATTATTTTGCATTTCTCTCTTTGCACAATGCTTGCCTATCGTCATAACACTAAATTATATTTTTAACTTTCAAGTATGTATGAATAACCCTAATAAATGTTTCTTTAAGTAAATATGACTTTTCTTTACTGCCCTTTAAACTACAGTTTAACCAATTAAAGGCAAACATTTCTGAATGAATCGTCAACTACTCGAAAAATACAGAGTTTAGTATGTTCTCTCATCCTTGCCTCTCACTCGGCGATTAGCTCGCTAGCGGAACGCTTGTCGATTCCTATTTCTACTACAACCTGCAAATGAAACAGCCCTTTCACCGGCTGTCCCTTGCTTGGTGGCGACGTTACAACCACTGCAATTAGCCCGGCCCAGAATTAAGCTGTGTCCTGTTAGCGTCCATTCGGGATGAATTGTGTTCAATTGCAGCACACCAAGAATAACTTGCAGAGTGTGCAGAGGTTGGTATTACCACCTGGAAGCCAACCAACAGCAACGTGTGTCTTACTTTGTCGACGCAGCTAACGACGCTGAGTTCATCAGGGCTAAATACAAAATATTACCTTTACGAAACCCGCAAAACGATCTGAAAGTGCTTCTGGCAACTTGCACGCATGACAAGTAATGAAAACTATGTTTCTTTACAGTAAACACGTATCAATAACATTTCCAAATAGCTATCTTTTATTCAATTTCGTGTAGCTGTTGAAGTGTTATGTAGTGTAACAACACCTTGTTACCGTAAAGGTGTAGTTGAAAGCAACCGTTGTAACTAAAACTAATGTTGTAAATGCAACAGGATTCGGTGATATTTTTAAGCCTTACAGGCAGTTTTTATGTTAGTTACTTAATATGTCAGTGGCTAGTTTTACTATGTGATTATTATAATGCGTTTTAGTAATATTTATGGCGCGTATTCGTAAAAAAAATTGAGAACATGCACTCCTTTATCACGGACTCAGAATTCAATTATTTAAAAGATAAGATAAAAAAAATTCGAATAAAACTTTCTAAGCGCCATAATGACATTAAACGTCACGCAGATACTAAAATATTCACATTTATTCAACGCATTTACTGTTACAACTCCGATAAGAAAAATATATTGAGTTTATATATATAACGTACTTTTGACGAAATTTTATCTTTTCTTCTTTTGCTAATCTCATTTCAAAACGGTCTGTAATAGCAGTAAAAACCTTCATCCAGTTGTAAACAAATATCACTCTACTGACAAATGTACACTTGAGAGTTTTAAATATTTTACTACGTTTCATTAACTACACCTGCATCAGAGATAATTTTTGATACATGAGTTACACTATTGTAGCCACACCACTTCAATAAAACTTAAGTTAATACATAGTGTGACCTCACATCCTGTTGAATAAACTACTTCCATGCAATGTAGCTACACCAGGTTTAATGAAACGAAGCTAATGATGTTAGGCCTATGAGCTCTTCATAAAAATTTCATGTTGATGTTAACGTATTGCGTCGCTTCAAGTAGTTATGGGATCTTCTATTTTATTTCGCACTTATCTCCCATGATACAGAATATAATGTGCTGGCATAGGTGTAGGAAAGTATGCTATCGCACTACCAAAGCTTACAAAAGGATTTTAACATATGCGTTATAGCACGTTGCCATACAACCCTTCCCTAACAACCAACGAAACCGTAAAGGAAATAAACTACTCATATTAAATATATTGTTGACAAGCATGTTCAAAATCAGCGTAAATTAAAGTTCTGTCAACATGCATTTCTTACTGGCGTGTTGATGATGCGTTTTTTTTTTTTTCAGTGTACTTTCGGCCACGGAAACAAAGAAAAATTGTATTATAGAAATATATGCTGCATCTTAGTTAAATGTTATGGTGTGAATGTATCTGTCAGCTTAAGCTGAAAATAACAATAATATATCCTTTTAGAACTACACAATCTGTCGGTTTTTGATCCATTGAACACACTAATTTTTTTGTACTTTTACAAAAACTTTTTTGGGACTAGTTTACAAAATATATGTTTGTAAGTTTACAAGAAAATATTGTAAACATTACAGGAAATTCTTGTAGTATACAAATATAACTTCGTGTTTACAAACATTTTTGTGTATTTACAAATAATTTCTTGTACATGTTAAAACAATTGTTAAACGTGTGACATTTTTTTCAACACGTTTCCAAAAATTTTTTTCGTAAAAGTACAAATTATTTTGTAAATTGTGACAGGCTTTCTAATTAAATTTTGTTTCACATCAAAAACTCTGATCATAAAATTATATCCCAATTGTTCCCACGGGTATATGTACAATTTAAAGCATCTTAACGACATGTGTTCTTGTTGTAATGCCTAGACTGATAAAATATTTTAAAATTTGTTTAACAAGCTTTTTCTTGCAAAAGTACGAATTTGTTTTATTGTGTAATTAAAGTTGCTGAAATTTCGGGTGTATACTTACTATTTAAACACAATACTGAAAACTATGAAAGCGATTATCAAAGGTACATATACCTCGAGTATATATTCAAAGACAGATAGAACGCCAAAGATATATTCTTCATCGTTACGCATGATTAGCCGATGGCTGTTATAACTCGCCTTTGAATACAGCAAACTAGTAGTAAATAAGGAAATAATTCTCAAGGCTATCGCGTGCTATCCCTTTGTACAGTTAGAAGCAACTGGATAATAACGTGTGGCAATTACGTATATGGGACTGAGAAATCTAAGCTGTTGTTAGAATCCACGAAGTTAATGCACTTCTAGCAATGATCTATAAATATGAAAATGGGTTAGTTCTTAAATCTCCAGAAATAATTAAGAAACTTAGACAGTCTTACCTCAATACAAGAACAGCTTACATACTTTTAGTTCACTATTTTTAAACGTTAATTTTAATAATGAGACAACTTAATTAAATCAATGTACTGGAAATAAAATATTATTTAAAAGCATTACTTTTAAACGACGGTGTTGCAGATAAAAATTATACGTTCCGCTTAAACTAATAAGTAACTATTTCAAATACTATCCGTACGTTATAATTCACATTTCATTCGATTTGCATATTTCAAGAAATTTGTTCTTTCAAAGTCAATATTAATGTACTCATTTCTCCCAGTATAGTCAACCACTACGGATAACTATTAGTTTAATATTTTAAGACACACAAAATATCTTAGCCAGTGAAAAAAAATTATTCTAGACATTGTCTGCATTTTCTGGAGAAATCGACTATGCATTGAGCAAATTATTTACATTCAAGATTGTTTAAATATTAAATAAAGCGTGCAGAAATTTATGCAATAAAAGAAAAGAACACCGCAAGAATGTTTAATAGAAAATGTTTTAGTTGTAAACATGTAATATTCGTTTTTTAATAATTTTAAAATTAAATTTAGAAAAACTAAATTCAATTCTCGATGATTTTGTATCTCTGTAAATGTTTACGTTCGCAACTAATTGTAAAAATATAAATTTGCTTCACAATAGAATTTTTATAAAAACGTTTTTCCATCGAAAAAGAGTTACCCGTATTCTTCCAATTAATGATCATATTATATATGTATCTGCGTATAACTGATCGTATTACATTGTTTATAAAATCTTGTATAGGTAAAGGTTTTTACTGTTTTCACTGGGTAAAGTTAGTACTAAATTTGGTGTCATTAATTTTTGGGTATGAGTGTGTGTTCCTGCATAACCTGGGCACTACTTGACTGACTTCTAGCTATTTTTAATGTAAAAACATATACAACTTTATAATATTTTTACGTATATTCATTTATTTATGACAGTTGTATTAATTTTTACAATTATACGACTCCTTTATTTAGCTATTACTGGCGTCTTTAATTCATTTTCGGTGAAAGTTATAATCTAAATTCAAAGTGATTTTTTTAGAGTGCAGTAACTATGTATTTAAGTATTATAATAAATATTACTACAAGTCGTTTTTATACATACAATAAAACCAAAATTTATTGTATATAAAATTATGTATACGATATTTGATTTTTCAATCGTCCCAAAATACGGCATTCACTTATTTACAAATACAATTCCAACTATATTGGCCCTTTTTTTAAATTTATAGCAACGTAATGGTGTCATGCTGATCCAATTATAATAACGTAACAATGCTGTATTAATTATGAGTGCCTTATCAAGACTATTTTGAAGGCTTAAATAACACAAAAATTATGGTGTTAGTGTAACAAGACATAGGTGTTATTTCAGATTTTTATAAATTCGCGAAGATAGATAATATTTCAAAATTAAGATTGTGCAATAATTCAAGGATTTCCAAGAAACTAATATGAATCACATATGTATGAAATTTCACAACACATATGTTCAGTGAAATTTTATAGTATTTAATTACGTCAACAATAAACATTCACGTCATTAACATTAAAGCATTTTTATAAGTGCACTGCAAGGTTAATATAAGGAAAAACATATAATTATTTGAGTGTAGGCATTCTTAAGAATAACATACCGTATTTCTACAAAAATGTGATGTTTGTAAAGTACACAAATTTGATACATTTTTAATGAAGTTGTTTCTAGTAGAGGCTATATTTTCTACAGGATTTTTTTTTTTTTTTACTTTTCATAAATGTAGTTAGACGGCATAATTATTTTTTTTTACTATACGTTCTTTAGATTATTTGTTGAGCGTCTTGCACAAAAACTTCCTGGACTGAATAGCTGGTATAATGTTTTTTTCTCGGTACCATAATTGCAAGCAAATAAGTGGGATAGCAATTATTGTCAATCAAATCTCACCCAGAAAACAAATTCTCTATTTCTTCAGTTTGTTTACTCTTTTGACTGTATATAATGTCTCGATTCACGAAAAAACTTTTGAACAGTAAACATTATTAAATGCTATTTACGATATATGATTTTAGAAATTTCTACAATAAAAACATACTTGCGAGCAAGTAATCAATGTATCAGGTAATATTAACCTCTTGTATTCATACGATGCTGTATTAGAGAAATTGAGTTAATTTCTGTTAACTAGCGAAACGTGGTTTCAAAATATTTAATGCAAGCCTGTAAATGAAAATCGATATTTATACGTGCATATTACTTTTTGCTTCTTTCTGTTTGTTGATAGTTTTTATGTTAATTTCGCTGTATTTTTGACGTATTTGTGTATACTATACTTTATTAGTAATTTGAGAAATCATTATATTGGTATCGCTTAAAATGTTAAAATTCTCAACGTTTCAATGTGAAAAACACATATGAAATTATTTAATATCTTATAGTTGTAACTAAGCACCTAACGCAAGCACGTCTGTAGGCTTGTAGGACAAAATACAATTGTTGAATTAAACAGCAAATTTGCTCAGTGGATTTTTCTTTTTAACTTGACTGTACGCTGAAAATAGACTAAAATTCTAAACTTTGATGTTGTATATTAAATTTTGTTAAAATTCTAAGCAAAGTCAAGGTTCATTTCTGCTTACTGATCCGAAAATTTTAGTGGAAAACATCAAAGCTTCATAAAAATCATGATTTTAACTATCTGTACTAAGAAATTTGTAATTCGTTATTATTTATTATTTCAGTAATGTTTCACATATTGTACAAAATTTTATTCAAAATATCTTAAAATATTTTTGAGATATTCCCTAGTTATAAAATTGTTTATAAATATAAAAAAAATCACAAACAAGGATGATAATATACGTTCCAATCCAAATGAAGGTTTCAAAATGGTCATATCGAAATTTATCATACTACTATCTTTTCTGTGTGTTACTAAGCTTCAAGTATTCCATCATTAACATGCATAATCGTTTTATTTTGGATGAAATTTTTCTAGCTGTTTAGTAATGGTTGAAATGTTTACAATTTTTTTTTTTAATTCCCATACCTATTAGAAAGCTTTTTAACATGAAATGATATAACATTTTTAAAAAAATTCTAATGATGTCTTGAGTAAACACGCAATTTCTAGTACGCACGTGTGACGTAATATTCACAGGGTTAGTCGTCATTTCTAGGTGAATAAGCGAATAATTGTAGTAGTTGAAACACAGTTATACTTTAAATTATTTTAGTTCAACCAACACGAATTTACATTTTAGAACAAACAATTTATTTCGTTGACTATAGAATCTTTCGTAAAATAAAAGCTTTTGTCAAAGTAGATATTCCTAATATAATAATTCTAAAAATTTACCTTTGGAAGTTAAAATTTTTAAGGACGCTTTTGGTGTTCTATGTAGGTCATGCAGCAGAAAGATAAAATATTTCGTCTGAAGTAGTAATAACCATTGTTGTTGCGTACGTTGTATTTATAAGGAAACTATTTGACGCCTGGAAGAGCAAAATATGTACCGGTAGTTCATCACCTGTATTCAAGTGAAGGAATAAACTTCCATCTTTGATAAAAAAAATTACGTTCGTGGGCTGTCATCTTCGGAAGTAATTAAAACCTCAGTTCTTTGTACTAAACGTTGCGACAAGTGTTCCTTATAAGTTACAGTTTTTTGTTAATTATCTTCCTTTATTATTTTCAGATTGTAATTTCACTATTATTTCACTATTGTATTGTTCTCCACACCTGAAGTTTTAAAAGCAGACAAATAAATATCTGAATTCAATTAAATTTACTGTAATGTTATTAAAGTTTAAAAATCCTAACTATTGATTATGATACCAAAGAAATACATAGTTTTAACCATGTACAATTTTTTTAACTCATTGCAGTGATATTGCTATCATATCTTCGTATCCAATTCGTACTATTGGGAGTGCAAGTTTATGATATCACATTGTTCAAAAACTGAAAAATTTTAAGAACATTACGGAAAAAATAACTGTGTCGTATCTATGAGGATTACAACTACTGATAAATGTTTCAATATTAAGGCACTGAAAATGTTCGATAGATATCAACATGTTATGTCTAAAGTACAAGTTAGAGTTGTAACTTAATTACAGCGTTACACTAATTGAAACCTGTAATTAATTTTAAAACAAGTCTGTTCTGTAATTATTATGTTATATTATGTCTGCCGCCGACAGTAACGTTCAGAGATCTAAGGATTTTTTTTCATGTGTTTTCATTGAAATGTGCTTTGATTATAACAGCTGATTTTCGTTTAAAAACACACACTCCCTCACATTCAGGTATCACTAGTTTCGATAGCAGGACGTCGTACTGCAATGCCAATAAATTGTTAGACAGAGTTGTCCACGAAGTTCCCTTTTCATTAAAAAAAAATCATAACTTGACAACTATTAGAAATATAGAATCGTGGTTTGCTTAAATATCTTTTCCAGGTCTCAATTTTTTGTTGTTGTAACAGAATTTCTATTGGTTGTAGCTCGAAAAACATCAAGGTTTTATTATGGTTCTGCCCATTTACAGGTATGATTGCTTCATTTATTCTTTCCCGAAGGACAACAATGACACTGACTGGTGTTTTGTTCACGCAATCCTTGACGTACCCACACCAAAGGAAGTCTAAAGGAGCGGTACCGGGAGAGCTTGAGATCAATGTATTTAGTAGTTTCAAACCCTTGTTTTTCTAAATAAATAAATAAATAAAAACTTTTAATTATTTACTCTATAACAAAGCATATAACCTCATAGTGCTATATAAACAGACATACATTAATAATATATCTATTCGATAGAAACGTCCAATAGAATTACGATGAGTAATTCAGATTTGATCGACGATTGACTATTCCAGTCGTTCGCTCAACATCTTACCTTTCCAGACCCCTTAAAAACCAATATTATTTGGGGGGGGGGGGTTGGAATTGCACCATGATACTGGCATATTATGAACGGATGAAAGTATTTTATCTGTGGTTGCAGGAACAGTTCAAGCATATCCATGTAAACCACTCCCGTTACGGTTCTCCATACGAAGAAAATTGGCCTCACCATCCTATCGTGCATTTGGCCACACCAAACATTAAACCTCGGACGACCACGAATATGTGTGGGTTTTCGGAGACCCCAAAATCAAATTGTTGTGGTGATTAACATGTCCAGAAATGTTGAACGTTGCTTCGTCTGAAAGCACAATTCTTCACGTAGTAATTGTCTGCATCTGTGGAGGCCAGTATGGAACACGTGGATACATACCGCTAGGATCCCGTGTACGAAACATTAGCCAGTGTCATTGCCACCCTTTCACAAGACTCAACTGAGCAATCAGAACTGTTGATGCTGCAATGCTGACCCGTACATGGGCAGAACTCGAAAACCGTCTTCATATTCTTTGGTGTTCAAGTAGGGCACACATTGGAAGTGAGAGCAGCAAAACATTATAAAACCAACTATGATACTCTATCTCTAATAGTTTCCAAGTTATGATATTTTGGAATTATCTTGGGAGTCGATAGACATCCTGTATTATTCAGTGAACTCGAAGTAATTTAAACTCAATTATCATTTATAAACTAACCTATTAACACTAGGTTAACCTTGACCTTAGAGAAGTCTACTAGACGTTTCAATATATTTTAATCACTAGTAGAGTCAGATTGATTTTATTATGTATTCTAGACCAATTAATATTTTTTTTTTAATTGTGAGCGTTTGGTAAGCATGTTTAATACGTTTCTGGGAAGGATTCCTTATTTCTTATGGCACAGTAACTAAGCGTTTATTGTGATTAGATAAATATTTGTCCTTTGAAGTGGTTCGCACTACATAAATATGAAACAATTAAATATTTGCTTGAAAATATGTTTAATTAATTTATTTTTTCAAATTAGTTGATTTTGATTAATTTTTGGGGAAATTTTGAATTTTTCTTTGCTCTTATTGTGCGTTTATAAAGTTTAAGACGTACAATAATTAATAATAAGGCATTGCGCCATCAGATTTTCACGAATCAAATTAGCTGTAATTTATCGCGTTCAAAGAAAAGCATGTACTGTGAAACACTTTTCATTTGAAATTTTATCGAGTTCAAGAGTTGTAAGATAATATAACTCGAAAGTAAATTATTCAAGTACAGATAAAAATGTCTAGTTTCTTTCATCCTTTTTCCAGAATTTGAGGTGAAGAATGCCAGCTGTCTTTTCTTGGTTTTTACAAACGAAAAAATTATTTATTTATTTTTAAAATTTTCATGCAATTATAGATCGTACGTTTTAAGTTTTTCTGTAATGTTACGACCTACGTTTCGCTCTATAACATAGTTATATATTTCTGTCCTGTCATATGTAAACCCCATCAGAAAAAATATGTGTGCCTTAAAACACGTATGTTACCTGTCAAGAATTTACTTATGTTAAAGTCCTGTACTTTGTAAGAATTCACATTTCAGATTCAAAGTGTATCGCAAATTTTAAAAATGGAAAATACTTTTGAAAGGCTATTTGACGAAATTGATTTTCTTGCATAAAATACTAAAGTGTTAAGGGATATTTTCAAAATTTAAAACTAAGAAAAATGATACAATCGACTTTAAAATTTGAAACTGTCGCTGTTCACTTATTTATTCAGGTGAAAATTAATAAATGAAGCACATTTACCAATTAAATTTAATAAGAAAATATATTTATTTTAAAAATGCTCTCTGAGAAAAATTTTTGAAAAATTTAGTAACAATTTAGAAAAAGTACCACTTTATATAATGTCCGAGAACAGTAGGAAACGCCAAAAAAAAATAATAATAAATAAATAATAAGATGATTCCAAGCAAATTTTCTGAAATTTTGCTTTCATTTATACAGAGATATAAATATTTTTGACGTAAAATATGATGCGTAAATATTAAAATTAAGACTTCCTTCAAGACGAATTGTAAATGACTGCTTGAAAACTTTCAGTGCAGAATAAAAATACCTCTTTCAGATTTAAGTCGTACAATTCAATGTTCAGTTTATTAAATGTTACTAAATATGTATGTGGTTTAGACGATAGGTTAAGCCCTAAAAACATTCAGCAAAACTGTAAATGTTTTTCCTTACAAATTATGCAATTTTTTTTTTTTTTTTGCATTTTTGGACACGATAAAATCGCTGACAAAAATGGAGAACTCTCCAGTCTACCTAAAAACAAAATGTTAAAGTAAGTTTTTAAATTGAAAGACAACATATTATTTTTAAAGTAAGAATAGCAAATTTTTAAGTCCTTCAAGAAAACATTACAGTATCAATTTATCTTCATGAAAGCTGTATTGTCTCTTGATAAAAAATTATAATATCAATTGATTGTCACTTCGATGACAAATTTCGTCTCTAAATATTCTAAAAAATAAAACGAATGCTATTAATGTACATCTTAATGATAGGTGACGACAAATATTTCCACAGAGATAAACAATACAATAAATTCAATTACCCATTTATTAGTGCATCAGCACTGAAATATCACAAGTAGCACTGTCTTCCTATAGGGGTGAAAAGTATACCTTAAGATTTGTTTTAATAACTGATATTTTTTTGTAAAACGAATAACCATTATATGAAATGCTAAAAACTAAAAATATAGCGGTTTTGCAGTTGGTGTAAGTGCTTAAATAATATTGTAATATAAAGTTTGTTGCGTAGCCTAGACTACCGTCTACTACATCAGTTATAAAAAATACCACATAATTGGGTTTGATGTGTTAATAAGGTTATAACATTTACCGAAGGTAACAATGAAAGTACTTTCTAAAGGAAAACAACTCTTATGGACAATAACTTTGATAAAACCACCTCTATTCCCTTGACTGAAGCCGTGAGCCGTTTTCTATTAAGTTATCTTGGACGTTGAAAACTGTACAAGTAGACTACAAACTCTTAAAATTTTTTTTTTTCAGTATCTGTTTTCGCTTGGTTCTGTAATGATGTACTCACCACTAAAATCCAAAAGAAAAAAATATGTAATAAAATACATAATATCCATAGTTCAAAAGGAATGAATTATATAAACCAATTTATATGTACATAACGTTAAAAAAAATTATTTAGGGTAAAGTCAGGCAGTAAATAAATAAGATATTTTTAATTTAATTGCACTCTTGTAAGAAATTTTTACTTTTACTCAGCTATAAATACAGAGATATTATATCATGTGTGACCTTCGTATGCAGCTTCTGTAAAATTCATGTATTTCATGACGGTTAATTATTTTCTATAAGACACAAAATGCAATAAAATAAAAATTAACTATTCAAGAGTCATGTTGTGTGTATATTTCAGTTTTATTAGAATTATTTGCGGACGAAACCATAAGTATTATTTAGTATAAATTAGGTACAGGTTAGGCCTAACTTTTAGTGAAAATTATGAGCGTATTTTTATTCAGGTGTAACAAATTTCACTAATAATACAGTTTGTATCTAATTTGGTACATTAACACTGTATTTTATTCGTAGCAACTTAGTCGAAAGAAATAACAAGATTTATATAACCCAATATCACTTTACGCAAAATTTTAGTTAATTCGCATTTTCTGTTCTGGTTCATTATTATTTTACACTTTCCGACAAGGTTTTCCTAAATCAAATAATTTAATAAAACATAATATCACGAAATAATTTAAAATTCACACGAATTTTACAGAATTAATGAAATGTAATTGTTAATCAACTCTTGGTTTTCAGGAAGTATTTAAAGTGAATTGATTAATTTACAAACAATAAATTACACCAGTAAGCAGCAATAATAAGAATATTTTTACGTCTTGACTTAATCAAAAGAATAAAATGAAACTGATATTTTCTACAGATACCATTCCTGGTGTTTCAGATTAATTATATTACTGTTATTTATATTATAGCTTGAAATATGTTTTGTTTGTGTTTTAGAATTATTAATGAATATCTAACATAGTAAAAGGTGTACAAATGTTTGTACCAATTCACTGAGCATTGAAAATATTATTTAACATTACTGACAAAATGCAACTTATAAGTACAACATGTTTTGAGAGTTTATTTACAAATTTAAAAAAAAATTTTTTATGCCTATATAATACAAATAATTTGGAATAATTTGACGTGAAAAAAAAACTGTTCATTTGTCAAAACTAATTTACATTGTTTTTAACGGTTACCTGTATGATAGTCAAGAGCTTGTGGTTCTATTTTATTTTATAGCCTATTTATTTGTCAAACCAAGAAAGCTAATATCCGACCGAAACATTTAATATCCATTTTATCACTGTTATGATAACTTAAATAATTAAACAACAAGTACTACTTTCCTAGTGATATTGGTTGGACAAGCTAATTTGACACATGGATAAAATACAAAATATATATGTAAAATCTATGTGTTGTTGGCAGTTTCTATATTGCGCAGAATTAGTTTGTTCTAACTGGGGGTGATTGTTAAGTGTACTTTTCAAAAGTTTAGAAAAACTTTATAATTTATACAACATAGAAGTTTATCTGTAGTTACTAAAATTATTATTTACTTTTATACTGATTTCCTGTATTTATTCCCACGGCACAGTCTCTTTAGATTGAAAATACGTAGCTCGTGTGATTAGGTCTGCATACAAAATACTCAAATACAATTCAAACCCGGATTTCTGCGGAAGCTAGCGTTCCCTCAGCTTATACCATTTACTATACAGCATTAAAAGAAACCCAAAATTTCAAAATACGTCAAATTATATTATGATAACAAAAATACCGAATGATTATTTTCGTCGTGTAGGAAAGTTATATAATATTTATGTAAGTGTACCTACATGATAACATTTGTTATTAAAATCCACTTAAACGTTAAACACAGCAATTTAACAAAATTTAAGTGATTTTAAATTATGTCCAAGGGTTCGCATCAACTCATGTTTTTCTCGTCTCTTTGACAAACACTGGCTATTTTTTTATAATATTATCCAGACTATTTACAGAATAGTTGTTTACTGAAATTTAATATAAATGCTTAAACGTGATATCATTTGTTCATAACTAGTGTACTATTACTAGTAAAGTGTAAAAAATTAAATTATATTAATATTAATTTAATACATGCCAGAGAAAAACAAATATGCATTTATAAAATTATTTTGAAAAAAAAAAAAAGTTTTGATTTGACCAAATGCAGTAAATAACGAATAATTTCGTACAACTTAAAAAGCCATACTTCTTATACAATGCAAGTTTCAGCATGTTTCCTACGCAAAGAAGATAAATACAAAAATACAACAATCACCTTAATTTTATTGCATTGGTAAATACTGTTTGATACTGTGCAAGTCGTACTGCAGTATAACACATACTGTGGTATTTATACGTTTTTTATTGTAAACGATTTAAATAATTTAACTTAATATATATTTTAAATAAATAGCTTCTTTATTGGTTTAACATTGACATAATTGTTTAACGATTTTGTTTAATCTCATAGATACACTCTGTAAGTTAATACCGTGTAAATATATCAAGCAATTTTTAATGTTTTTCATCTTAGTGTTATACATATTTAAAGTTAATTTTGATCATTCGATTCAGTCGATATTGTTTGTAAATATTGTACATCTTTGGTAATTTTCGTTTTTGAAACTATTAACTATAATTGTAATGATTGGCCTTGGAAATAATTTAATGGATTCGTTTGATGTTCCAATTATAGAGAACTGTGAGAGCAGTAAATAAAAAAGCGTTGAGTAAGAAACATTTTTTACAAAAGTTAATTTGATAAATAGACATAACAATTGTAAAAACTTTAAGGAACAACGTTATTAAAAATGTTAATTTATTTAAACTCAAGACATACGATATATTTCTATGCATGTTTATACGGTTGTAAGAATTCTGCTCTTTAAAATACATTGCTAGTTTATTTTGTAACAACGATATCGACTAAAATTTTTAATTCAAGAAATATATCTTGCTGATTACATAAACAAAAAGTACAGAAAAATTTACGTTATGCAGTAATTAATCTTGCGACATTTCCTACATAGAGGAAACGTTTTGTAGCTAAGTAGAGAGACATGCGTAATATATCTACATGACCTGGTATCAAAATTTTATTAAGTATGCAGTAAACATAAAATACAATTTTAATAGTGTCATAGTTTCAGAATAAATTAAAATTTAACAGTGTAGTTTTAGGGAAATCAATTTTGTTACTACTGTCGTAGTGTAGTTTTATTGTTCTATAGAGTAGACACTCAAATTCACCAATTATTATGTTAGTATTTAGTAACCTATGTTAGAAATGTTCCGAACCAAGAGTTACCGGTATTCATGAAAAAATAAGTTTAGAGCACTGAAATTTTAATATATGAAATTTGAAAATAATTATCGGTTTGAAAAGAATTAGAGCAAAATTAGGATGCTTACTAATTTTGAGTAATTTCGTATTAAAATTAACTTACAGCACATTATGTAAAATTAAGGATTTGTTTACGAATTAAAGTCATTAGGAGTTAACTTACTATGTATTTTTATGTTTTAGAAAACTAAACTTAAAAATCTGAGTTTTTAATTAACAGAATATTAAAATTTTATGTTTACCTCATTTACAGGCATGTGATAGTGACATAGAGTATTTTCGTGAAAAATAAATTATTGTTGCGAGGTCAATTTGTATTAATTACACTAAAACTAAATAAAACAGGTATAATATCCGACTGTAAAGAAACATAAATAACCATTGTATGGTACTACATATTGAATATGTCTATATATTGTATTCGTAATTTATTTTAATTTCAAAGAGTGCTGTCACAAATTTAAAAAAAATTATTCTATAACTGCATGTACCAAAACCAAAATAACGGAACTTAATTAATTAGCATAAATAAATGCATATTAATTTGTATTAACTGGTACATCGTGCTCCCCAAAGGGCGCACAAAAAACAGTAGAACCCAAAATTATCATTCGTCGGGAAACATAATAATTGTAAAAAAATAAACTCGGTTTTCATATATTCTGTAGTTAATGTTCCTATAACATTTATTTTGTATCTTAATAGTATCAGACAAATTTCTTCAGAAATAAGTAGACATACCACAATAAACTGAATTACTTTGAAGGATCTACGCCACTGCGGAGAGTGCTGTTAAGACACAGATAATCAAACAATCAACTATAAAATATGTTCATATTCTTTTTTTGTATCTAAATCATTTTTGAAATGAACAACATCTCAGAGTAGTGACTATCACTGATAGATACGTACGTTTATTAAAAAGATTCATTTAATGATATAACCTAATCAGACTGCAAAAATCGTTCGACCAACCCACTAGAGTAAAAATATGTTTATTTTTACAGCTTTATATCCATAAAATATTTCCTTTGAACATATAGAAATATAGTAGTATTCCGTACGCAGTAGATATACCATTAAGGACCTTGAAGTTGGAAAATTACATAATTTAAGAAATAATGTTAGTTTTGAAAGCATCTGTGACTACATTATCCTCTTATGGAAAAATGTATCTTGCGTGGTATTGCTAAAACGACGTATCACGAACAGAAATTGTATATTAAGGCACCATACTCCCAAATTAAAACAAACGGATATATCTAAATTATATGACTCGGGCTATTCACTAAAGGTTATAAAAACCCATAAATCAACTAAATTTTGTATTTAAAATTACTGAAAAATAAGGGATTTTTTAACACTATTTGCAGCATTAAATAAAATCAAAACTCTATCTTCATTTATGCACCTTTTTCAGCAAATAATCTATGACTGCTAACATAAGATTAAATAACGTTTCATATCAGTAAGTCCGTTGGTCTTAGTTGGTGTAAGCTTAGCCGTAATATACACATTTTTAAACTTTAACGTGATGTTTCGAGAATACGTTCCATACTAAAAAATCTGTCTATAAAATTATAATATAGTCACGTGTAAAGTCTACAAAACCAATTCGTACAAACATAAATTGATGAATTTTTCACTCTTGAACGGCAGAGATCGTCAACTATAATAAGAAAAATTTTAGTTTATATTTCGTGTTTATGTAAATGTCAAACATTCCAAAGAAGAATTATTCTTAATACAGAGTCTCATCATTTCAACTATGGGCTATATATATATATATATATATATATATATATATATATATATATATATATATATATATATATATAAAACACCAATAATATTTCTAAGGGCATGCAGAAAAAAAAAGTACAGCCATGTGGGAAGAGATAACTACTTAGATTGTCAATTTTCCCAGTATATTCATGCAAAGACTCACACACTACTTCGTAGCTTTTAAAACTTTTTTAAATCAAATATCAATGATTTTAATTATTAATTTTTTTGCCAAATACTATCCATGCTGTAGACATCGCCTCCGTTGAATAAAAAAATGGTTACTTTTTAGAGTTGTCGAATAATGCTTTAGCGGGCTAAATAATAACCGTTATTTCACGTGTAAGAATGTTTTGTATTTAAAATTTTAGTGAAAATAAAGGACTACACATTTAGTTTGAACAAATTCCGGATTATAGAAAGGTATTCCAATTGTATTGAAATGATAGTGAAGTATTTATGTGCACTTTTTTTTTATTGTAGACTGTCATAATGGTGTTTATTAGTTAGTTTTTTTAATAGAATGTAAAGATTTTCCATACGACGCAATATAGTAAGTGGCAATGTCTATAACCTGAAGAATATTTTCAGTAAAGGACACGATACACACGGTAAAGAGAACACTTTTGAGAACATATTTATTTTTAAATGTTTGTGTAAACATAATAGGTATTCTATATAAGTCAGCGTATAGAGTTGACCAAGTTTAAACAATTATGAATGAATAATATAACATTGTCTTCAAAAGTGTTCACTTTGCCGTGAACAGCTGACGAGCAGCCTCGGAGCTGATACCACTCCAACGCCTAGGGCCGGGTTAGATGCGTGCTCACCTTTCAAATCTCCCGCGCGGAGGAGCGTAACTGCGCTGCCGGCCGCCAGATGGCAGCACCTCCTGGCCCCCGCCGCCGCTGCGTCGGCAGGCGTGAAACCGCACGAAACTGCAAAACAAAAAACATTCCCCCTCCGCATCAAGATGGAGATAGTATTGAGCGCCAGGATTTCACAGCCGCTGGCTTCGGGGCTAATGTGTGCGGGCTTGGCCGAAATGCCGGCGTGAGACAACGTTCTCTGAAGCAAGCTAATAACCTCGCCACAGCGCTTGCTTCCCTCGCATTCGGCGGCGAATATAATGTAGCTATTCAAACAAAGATCAAGTTGAACAAACACTTACAGTTAAAACAACATTTTACAAAGCCACTATTGTTTCTACTCTCGCTGCAAAATATACAGTTTCACAATTCTTACCTCATATTTCGCATTGCTATAGAAAGGAAATATTTCGGTAGTTCAGTAACCTGCATGCTATTCTCTTGTATATACGTAAGTCCTGACCATTTCTCAGTTAGCTGTTATTAGCTGGAACAGCAGATAACGAACGAATAGACGTATATATTATCTGAACTGACTTAAATGCATCACCTACAGTTGCTCTTGTCCAACAGTAGAGACTTCATTGCAGAGCAAGAAAAACATTAGAATGCTCAGATGTACCAATATATTTAACCACAATTCATCCCTTTCTATACAAAAAGTAAAATAAAAATATTTTTATAGAATTAATATAACATATTTAAAGTACATATATATTGTGGTCAGTGGTAACAATAACTGAAAAGTTCAAGACAAATAAAAATTGTTTCTTAATTATGAATTATGTCTCAAAACTCTGCAGATAAAAAAAATGGTGTACAGATCTACAGATTAAAAGTTTTATAATTCTCAGTTCTGATATAACCCGCATTATTAGTAACATAATCTTGTGCAGATTTTTGTAGCCAATTTGGAAGCACTGAAATAAGTCAGCGCCCTTCGCCACACTACATGTACTGAAAATAGGCCTACTTTATAAGAAACGTTACAACGAAATTTCTACATAGAAATAAATTTCTCTAGAAAAAGTAATTTTCTGTATGCACATTGCAATTTTTTTTTTTGCTCAAACGTTTGTTCAACAAAAACTGCGAATTCACTCATTCATTTTTCATTCGACTATTCGGAGAATTCATACGTCAAGAAAATATTGCGCTTAGTCAAATACTCTTCGGAGACGAATTCTCGCCCAGTAAATTTTTCGCGGCATGGTATTTTAAACATTCCCTAAGATAACGTCCGTATATAATAACCCGGATTTCGCGCCAGACCACTGCACTCAATTGTGTTGAATATAATTTAATCACATTTAAACGTAGAGCAAAATGTGTATAATAAAGAAGTTAACATTGAGCATATAGTTCATTACATTATATCAAATGACACAATAAGTCCACTGTGTTTATTCTGAAAACAAACAAATGCATGACATTTGTTTAAGTAATTTGTATATTCTGGGGTTTTATATTCGTATCTGTCAGAAATGTACCCCGTTAGATTTTTTCAGCTCTACCTAGATTAGAGTGTACATTAATACGCCTCCGACTTGAAACCAATCCCACTACAAGCAAACTGGCCGAGAATGTGTCGGGCTGAACGGAAAACAAATATTAGATGGCCATCTTTTTTTACTGTGTTTTGCTGATGTTTACATCGGAGGGAGCATCGCACCGACAAAACGTCTGTTTGTAAACAAACACACACGCATACTGGTCGTCAAATGCCACGCTCTGACCTACTGTAGAGAAAGAGAAAAAAGTGCTGGCAGGGTTGTGGGACGGCGCGGGCGGGGGGAAAAGGAAAAACAAACAAAATCCGACCGCAAAGCGCACACACGTAGCTGGATAGGCGGGGGTGAGGGGTGGTGGGACGGGAGAAAAAAAAGAGAAATAAATCGCGGGGAATTGTAAATATTGTCTATCAAACGTTTGTTGGCTCTCCTGACCTGTCCCAACCGCGCGGCGCTGCCAGGTAGCGGCGTCGAGGGCGGGGCGTCGGGACGCCTGTCGAAAACGTCAGTGACACACCCTCTCCACCCCCTCCCGGGGCAACCCACACCCTCCCTCCGTCCGCTACCCCCCTTCCTTCCTTCCCACACACTCGTTCGATGAACGCGGATCGGGTATTTATTGCCGGTATCGGCTCGTTCTCTTCGCATTCTTCAGCCGGCCGCTGGCTGAGAGTGGTCGTGTCACGTGGTCTTTTTCCCTTGACCACGTGCTCGCCACGTGATCACGACACACGTCTGCAACAATACATAAGTCAGCAAACGCTGGCAACCTATCAATAATCAATTACACTTTCAAAAAACTACTTTACTCCTACAACAGACGCATTCTTGACAGCAAATTTTAGTAATACATAATTTGGAATTCCCAACGTAAAAATAACATTGTTATTATAATTTGGTTTTGCTCCTTTGTTTTGGAATTATTAAACTTTTATTTATAAATATGACATAAGAATACACTCTGAGTTTTAATAGCAACAAAGGTAATCGTATTAATTTTCGTGTGTCGAAAAAAAAAAAAAACAAGTAAGATGGCGCAACGCTAAAAGGTTGGTTGCGGCCATCTTCATTACGGTGTATAATGTTTACCTGAAATCTCTCGTGGAATATGCGAATATCCCAGGACGGTTCCCTTAACACTTGTAACTCTCCCTAATAGTCTCGTTGTCCTGGAGACGAAAAACCAAATTAAAATAAATTACTTGTTTCAAAATAAGAAAGTTAAGTCATTCAACTGTACATTAAATTGTCTATATAAATATTAAGGAGGGAAAATCACGTAAACGGGTGAGACAGGTTAGGGGTACGGTCAAACACAATGATGCAGGTGTAGGCCTATGTATGGTGCGTCCATAATTTTTTTTTTCAAAACTATTACATGTGTTAATAATATGCCCAACTATTTTTTAATAAAAATGTTACATTTCATTATCAGAATAAAATAAAAATTACAAATTTCATTTTCCACAATTATCAGTTCGAACACGAGGCCGTATAACTTGTAATTATATAGACATACAGTTTCTGTTTTTAACAAGAACAAATTGTGTGGTTTCATAAAAAAACTACTTAAGCGACTGAGTTTTCATAGATTTTCTTTACAACTGTACAAAAATAATTCTTGAGTGTGGTCATCCTAGTCGCTGTTACATATATGAGTTATTATCCGGTAACGTGAAAACCGGTTTCTATTTCTTGTTAGTCAGGAAGGTTCTGTTTTAAGTCTAAAGCTCTCAGACCAAAACTTAAAAGTAAATCATTAAATAATAGGCTACATGTTCTGCGTTTTAGTTAACTGTACCGCAATCCCACCTGATAAACTCAAAATTCATAGTCGTCTGTGTAACGAAATTACAAAATTATTTTGTTCGGGGAGAAACAAAAAATGAACAGTAGTGGATTTGTTGTACGCAAGATATCTATGACCACATTTTGTAAAATGGTCAACAATACGATAGATAGTATCTTTAATAAAAATGAAGAAATCAAATAATTAATTGTTTCATACTGATAGTCATGCGTAGGTAACTCTGCAGATTTCCACTGAATTGCCTTAACGGAAACTCAATGTTTTGTGAAACAAGTTGACCTCCGTAGAACTAATCGGTCTACATTTTTTTCAGCATTCTTTTGCAGGACATAAGTGTTTGTGTGTGGGTGTGCATAAGCGGAAGGGGTATAAGTAAGGAACCAATTTTGCTCATTTCAATTATCTTGCTCATTTTAGATTTTTAGGACAACACTTTTAAGGTGGCGCCCTGAAGGGACGTATTTCGAGCGTTCGAGACCTGCCAGTGCTGAAGTGGTAAGGACGATACTCAACACACATTTAGGTTCTCCCTAACCTCTAGGCGCATGACACTGAACATGCATGCAGTCTTCTCATCGACCACTCGGCCCTATGAGTCATTCAGTGGCGGCCCGATCATCGTCCTTTGGCAGGCAGAAGGGCCAACATCACATTTTACAAACTTTTGAGCAGAAAGAAAAAAACTGTTAAGAAATATAATTTAAAACAAATTCCAAAAACCAATAGTTAACACTGAAGCTGTATAATTCCAGGCCACTATGCTGTCTTTGGTTTCTCTCGAGTTTAAGGGTCAGTAAATTGGTTTATGAACTAAATATTAAAACTGAAACGTTAGCCCTTTTGTCTGCCAATGGACGATATCATAACGCAATATTTAAGTTAAATGTGTAATACACACGATTATATCTTTTAAAATATTCTGTGCTAAGACTTTCATACCTAAATCTGGACCACAAAATCACCCATTTGTGCCACTTTCAGCAAAGTTAAAATGAACTGTAGCGACACGTGAATGACCTAAAATAGGTTTACACGTTTGTAAAGTTCTGTGAATGCTGTTCCTGAGCAGTCATATTTTACGAATACTAAGAAGTTTTCAAAAAATCTTGTAACGGCCAAAAGTCTGAACACCACTAGACAACCTGGGTGGGTTGTCACTTTAAAAGAAATGCCGCTAAAGACAGCAGTAAAAAATCTCAAATAATTATTAAATCAACTCTATCTTTTTAATTTTGTGAAAAATTATTTGTCCGTTTAATACACTTAGATAATAATCTAAAGAAGTAATTTGTACATAAATTCGCCATTGCAAGAAGTGGTGTATCACAGAAAACCAGAGAATATACACAAACAAGTAAACAAACAAAAGAACTTGTGATTTACAGGAAAATAAATGAACACATACGAGCACCCAGGCACCAAAAATAAATTGTAGGGCCTATATGTTTACCTGTGTTTGCCAGTTGTGCTCAAAGTTCTTTTGTTTGTTTACTTGTCTGTTTGCTAGTGTGTATTCTCTGGTTTTCTGTGACACATCATATGCTGCAATGGCGTACGTCCAAAATACGTAACTTGACCCCGTTGCAAGAATCGTTCATAAAAACTTAGATGATGTTTGGATAATTTCTGGTGAATTTTGAAATCTGTTGAAAAGAAAGTTTTTCCATAATTATAAATCTACACGAATTACTTTTTTTTTTTAAATGATGAGGCATATACATTTAAAGTAAATGCTGAACCATAAACGAGAAGAGTGAAGATAATTTAAAATGGAGCAGCGATGGAAAGCATACGTAAGGGAAACAAAGCCACACAGAAAACCCCCATGTTAACACAGCCAGTCTCACAGAGAATCAAACTCAGTTTGTCAAAGTGGACGGGAAAATAGTTACTAGTCTACCACTGTTTTTTTATAATAGTTTAAATAATTCATCTTAATTATGAGGGTATTTAAATATTCACACTGCTGTTTGCATTGATTCTGCTGTTATAGCATTGTAACCGACTCAGAAGCACATTGAATTAAATGTCCATAGCCTCATCTGTTGACACAGGTAGCACCACGTGAAGCTAGAGGACGGCAGAATGATAAGAGAGGCTGTACCAACAACTAAGAGAGTGACTCAACACATTCGCGTAAGTAAACATTTACCCTATCCATCGAATTAACACCAAGTACCGTTGTAACCTATTTAGAAACATGGCGTGGATTAATTAAGTTAAATTTGAAGCGAGATAATTGTGCGGCAAATACATTTCGCAGCATTGCTATTTTACGAAAATTGAAAGTTTAATATTTTCTTCGAAAAAAGTATGAAAGTCGAATGATACATTTGCACGTTATACAAAGGATTCTTTATGTTATTGAGTTATATGAAGTCTTAATTCTTTCATAATGTTTGATATAAACATAATAAATAACAATTTGAATACTGCAGTTGAGCATTGAAATGGCGGTGTGTACTCAGAAAGTAATACATAATTTTGAATGTTGACTGCCTGGAAAAAATGAGTTTTGGTTTTATTTTCACAGTGTATGAAAGTGTGAAAGTATAATTGTGGGTAGTAAAGACTGGTGCATGAAACTCTGAAACGTATGAAAGTTGAATGTATGAAAATAGATGAGTTCTTGCACTGCATTGTAATCTAAAGATAAAGTCTAAGATCAGCTTAACAATTTTTTTTATTGTTATTGTTCCAGGCAAGATTTTCAAATGTCCTCGCTTTACGGCGGACAGCGTATATCAACATTGTGTTTGTGTTTCGCGGTGTTGTACCTGGCCTGAGTGTAGGACTGCGTGTTGCCTTGCACTTGGCCAGCGCTGCACGTCTGGGGCAGAAAGGGTCGTTACCAGGCGACCAAAGGTCCGGTCATCTCGAGGAGGACGCGGACAAGACAAGTGAGGACGACACGGCAACCGGTCTTCCCCTAGACAACGAGAGCGTCCTCTTTCTTGTGTAATAACCCTCGGGGTGTTTCTTTGTAAACTGCCGCGCGCAGGACTCGTCTCGCCAGGACTTTCTCACAGTGCCTCCCCTTCGAGCTGTTGACAAGTTCAGCACGCACGCACACACGAGCAATTTACCACGGCTTATAGTGACTCGTCCGCTTCTTTCTCCGCTCTGCGCGTTCTCTGCGAGGAATTTCCACGTTCGCTCCGACCTACCGGCTTGTGCGATCATTTAGAGTAGCCCTCGCCTGTGGCGCTTGACCGGTGTTGTCGGAATACTGCTCACAGTGTTATTAAGGCCACGATCTTTCATTTATTTCAAACAATTACAAGTAACTCTAATATTTTTAAACAAATGCTTTGAAAAAATTTGAGCCTGTGTTCAGTCATACGATACACAATTTCGCCAGAGCCTATTTTTTAAGTAATGTGCCGTTTGCTAACCAAAAAAATATATTTGCTTCATTTTGGCTTATTTTGACAACAAAATATGTGATATTTCATGGGCAAAAATCTAAAAATCCGTTTGGTGTATTGCAACAGAAAAATTCAGAGTCAGAAAATGATATATAAGTGTTGAAACTGTAAGAAGGAAATTTTGATATACGTATTAATTTGCGTTAAATAAATATATTTTCGAAACTACCGCAAAACTAAATAGCGTTGCCTTAAGAGGCCTAAATACCTGGAGCGTGCCACGTTATTCTTTCCTCGAAACAACTAAACATATCCCCAATATGTTTACCTACCATAAGACCAGAAAAACTAAAGCTATGCTTCTATCGTTTTAAAAATGTATTACGCATGTTAGAAACATAATTTAGATGTCAAAATGGATAAAAACTGCTTTTTTTTTGCTGATGTATATTAAATTAAACTAAAATATATATTATACGCATACACACACACACACACACACACACACACACACACACATATATATATATATATATATATATATATATATATATATATATATATATATATATATGAAATTAAATTCTAGTGATTTTTGCTGCTACAAATCACTTAATATATGGTCCGACACTTAAGTACACATATTTGTAACGTAGGTTGGTCCTGAACCATTAATGACTCGGATTTCTCGCCACAAAAGTGCAGTTTCTTAGTTACGACGGCTTTATAAAACGTTACATTTTCTTAAAATTTTTATTAAATAGAAAAAAAACCTCCCGGATATTCGACTCAAGCATCATAAATTTATCTATGGACAGTAATCTACACAGGATTATTATACGCAGTCAACATTATGTGAACATTTTTAATAATATAGCTACCAACCAAACGAGCCTAATTCTGCACTAACGGAAATTTTTTCTAATACTTTACAGGAAACTACACAGAAAAATTATATTTATTGGTTACGTACGTGCATAGAAATATTACGTTTCGCCACAGTTCACTGGCTACTTTTACGCATGCTTATATGTGCAGCACGTATCGTTTGCTGAGTTTTGTATACCATGGTTGTGCACGTGTGCTGCGATTTGGTTTACGTGTGTAGCACGTTCCTCGTACTGGAAATTCAATATGGTCCATCTGAGAGGAAAGATCGTTCGCACATTCAGATCTGGACGCCGGAGATGGGAATCACGATGGAGCGCCACTGGCGCGGCGCATTATTTATTGTTTGACGGAGGAATTCTCGCCGACGAAGGTTGTACGACCAGCTAGACGTGGCGTCTCCTTGCAAGCTAGGGATTCCTTCCTCCAGGCTCACTGGCCGCCTCGGGGGCACCGCGCGAATCAATACGCCCCGCCGGGTTGCGTGTGTCGGAACTCCGGGGCCAAACAGCGTTATTGGCGAGATGCCCCCTTCTCCCTCTTCAACCGCGTCTTCCCTAGCCAGCCCAGCATCTCCGTGGTACAGCGGCACGACAGCGAGGAAGAGACGGGCTGAGGCAACCTACGTCCATCGCCAGCAAGGAAATTCCCCGACCCACACGACCGACACACACACAGACAATCTCTACCTCGTGTAGTAGGAGCTCCGCCGAGGTAGTCGTCGTCGGGGTTTGAAATTAGTTGGTCGCTGGCCGGAGTGGCCCACACTATCCCGCGCGAGTTGGAGGGCCCGCTCCAGCCAACTTCACCGTCGGTACGGGAGATCCTCTCCGCGTTTCATCGCGCCCGATTAATTAGACTCCACATTCGGGGACGAGAGTTGAGACTGGCGATAATGAGAAATAGTTCTCCGCTCGGAATCTCAAGTCTTTATAAACCATCGGAGTTAGTCTCGCCTTTTATGGGGTCAGTCTCGTAACAGACTACTTCTGGTATGGATACTGATGTTGCCTGGTAGGTCTGTCAGAGGACACGAAGTCCATTTATAAAACAAGAACATCGCCTTATCTTAGTTCAGACATGTTTTTACGAAATATTTCCAAGCACTATGGTTGACGTTATTTTTTAACGTTTGTTGCAATGCGGGCAAGTTACAAACTAAAAAAGTATTTTGGACATAAGCCATTGCTGCAACAGCGTATGTCCAAAGTACTTACACTATTTAGTTTGTTGTTTAGTTGGCATAGTAAAGGAATGTCTGATATCTTGTATAGTCTGAACACCCTTCCAGAGTGACAGGAAACAACCAATTCACACACATTGCTTACTATAGGTAGAGACATGCATAATTCGCATTATCATTTGGGAACAGACTAGACTTCGTTGACCTGTACAGCCTTGAACGCAATCTGTGATAGAATAGGCCACCGACCCTTTTGTGATGTCCATTACGTACTTGACTGCTTTATACGCGATTTGTCATTCAACTATGGAAATTGTAATTACTGGCCTAAAGCGTTCCTCGCTGAAAGCTACGACATTGTAATTAATGGAAGACGTCGAGGTACCGGATAACAGCTTGCAGTCTACTTTGCATTAGAAAATAACTATAGGTTGTTCGCAATAAAGTGAGAAAATTTTAAGACTATCTTGTCTACAATAATAACAAAAAGTTGTTTTATTTCTGACCTCACGCGTTAAACTTTCAGTAAGATACAATGCATACACTTTTACTGTTACGCAAGAAGATATGTTTATATTAAAGTAGCAGGAACCTGTAAATCATCTGAAAGCAAGAAAGTAACCATGGTTTTAAAAAAATCTTACTTTATCCCGAACCAAGTATACCTGTCTCCAGTACCTTCCGCATGTGAAAATCGTGCCGGACGATGCCTTTGGTTGGCGTGTTTTCTCTGGGATCTCCCGTTTCCCTCGCCCTTTCATTCCGGCGCTGCTCCATACTCACCTCATATGTCACCCCTCACCAGCGCTGAAGGCCTTGATGTTAAGCGCGGACCAAAATCTCTCACTCACTTACTCCAGTAACTTCCCGGATCATGCCTAGTCGTGAAAAAAAAAGGACAAATTACCTTTATTCCTGAAAGTTATTTGTCAAAGACTCGAATTACACGCTACAATATCATACACAAAAGGTCCATAGGGAGCTGCAAGAATGAACAGGCACATGTGAGAGGCGCGTGCGGTTTTGTGTTTTGTCAACGGTGCACCGCGATGGGCCATGAAAGGTCCCGTCTATAGAATACCAGATCTTGTCCCGTGCGAGGTCCACAGAGGGTCCCGCGCGGGCAACCCTAGAATGGGGCAATCCCTCAACCCATTCAAGGAGCATGGAGGGGAAAACCCTCTGCGTGTAATTCCTGACTGATCCCTCGACCCTGAGAGGCTAAGGGTCCCGTTTGGGAAACCAGTTCCGTTAAAAAAAAAAAAAAATGTCCCACTTGTGGAACAGGGCATATTAGTAGGACTATGTCAACCTACGTTTTAAAGTGCCGCAGTCGCGTGTCTGACAAGACGTGAAAGAGAGAGTTATGTCAAACATGACCTGTGGAATAGGAGCAAAAAAAAATAGGACTCCCAGTTCGCTGAACCTTAGTCGTAAAGGGTCCCGTTCGGGAAACCTGTTCCATTCAACAGTACCTTGTTCGGGGACCCAAGTACTCGGGACGTGCTGGCTGGGAAGAGGGTCTATTCAATAAAGTAATACGTGGCACGTTCCTGTGATTTACTGGGTGTTAGGGTCAAGCTGAAAGCACTATTCCTCCTCAAGTGAGGTAACTGGTATTGGGAAAACGAATCCTTACTCGAAGATTGCTGATGCTTCTCTCCTCCGTCGGACAACTTATCAACGTCAAATAAGTGTTACAATGAAACAACAACGAAATGAAACTATGCAATTAGCATAAATCATGTTATTAAAACGTAGTTTCATTTAATATACTCAAAAATGAATTGTTTGTTATAATAACGAAAATTGCGTGATGTACAATACAGCAATTATGAAACGTTTCTCCTCGTCATTCATGATTAATACGTGTTCTGCCGTTAGTATTAGGGTGAGGTACGAAGAAGAATTGTAACCTATCTCGGTCATCTTCAACGATTGTAAGGTTCTCGACGTTTAACATGGGAGTGAGGAAGGACTCTCTTATTAAATGCTCCTAGAGTGAGGTGTCTGAATAACCTTCGGGCTGTTCCTTGCATCCTCGCGTCAATGAGCATTTTACAATGCGACCTGAATGTTCTTAGTCACAGTTAAAATTTTTCAGCGTGTATACCTGATCGTATGGCCAGACATGGGCAAAATTACTGCAGATTCCATGTTTTCAAGTTTACTTTTAACGTGACGTAATAAGTGTTGAAGGAAGTTGCTGGCCAGAGTGCTCAACCAACTGAGCCACGGGGGGTCGGCCACCACTAGACCACTGTAACTTCTGTAACGTTTAGTCTTTATTTATTTGTATACATTCAATGCTCATTTGTGTAGTAATTCTTTCTTTTAAAGCACGCAGTTAATATAAACATTCACTATATTCCAGAAAAATACTATTCAGAAGTTGTGATCTTAGCATAAGTAATTTCCGGCGAACTTACGATTTTTGCAGGCAACACATTTTTTCTATGTTTTTTTTATTTGCAAACAAAATCCTTTTAACATTATAAACTATTAATTTTACATGGAACATTTTTCAACATTTACCAAAGTTTGTACAGCTACGAAGAAGTGCCTTAATTAGTGCAGGAACTGTCGGTACAGGTGTAAGGAATTATTTTGTAGTATTACAAAGTTTACCTTCGTAACTTCACAAACTAATGATTTTACAAAGAAAATCGCTGTACTTTTACAAATTTTTGTAAAAGAAGAAAGAAATTCGTTGTAAATTTTACGAAATATTTTTAGTGTGTAGCACCGCTTCTTTTGTAACACATTCACGACTTTCCGTTAGTGTCAAGGTAAACTCTAACGATAATCCGCGCATTACGAGTATTTGCTGAAAAATAAATTAATTTATTTTATTAAAGGTTAAAAAACTAAGTAAAATAAATGTAGGTGACGACAAAAGATTATGGTTTATCGCGGGAAAATTTGACTGTTTGCTGGATTGCAACACACCAGAAGATGATTACTGGTTTTAGCTTGTACTGTAATCTGTTAACTTATTTGACTGAGCCAATAAGAATCACAATACTGTAATTTTTGATGGCTGTTATTGGTCTGCAGACAGCTACAACTATATCACCGAGTCATAAATGTTGCTAGAAACTATATCATTTACAAGGGTATGTTGGCACAAGTTATTTTCGCGATATACCATCATCTCTAGCCATGACTAGAGACTTAGTAAGTTCGCGGGTTCAACGACCAGCCGGCTGGACTCCACAGTCCTGTGTACTCTCTCTCCTCGGCTTCTTGCACATTGGCTACTGCTCCACACAGTAAAAAAAACATGTACACTTACAAGGAAAATTTTGTAAACAAATATCAGAACATTATCAGTCAGGTAATAAATGTGAGATGTCCGAAACATTTTAAAGTGGTTATAAATATTGTGAACACCTTCAGGAACTAGTAAAATAAATGGTAATGAGTTATTTTTTCGATTTGAAACAAAATAAACATTGAAGACCAGGTAAATTTTACAAAACATTTCGAAATTTTACAAAAAAAAATTTTGGAAACTAGTTTCCAAAAAAAATGTTTGTAACCTTACAAACAATTGTTGTAAAGTGAACCAAATATTAGCAGTAAATATACAAAATTTGTTTGTAGATTTACAGAAATGTTTGTAAATATACAAAGAAATTTGTAAAAGTACAATATTTTTGTAAATATTACAAAACATTTTTGTAGTGTTACAAAAAACTTTTTTGGAAACATTTTCTTACTGTGCAGCGAGCGGCCAGTTGTACAACTCACAAGGCAGCCTGGTAGTCAGTGAGTGATTATACGTGCAGGTCTGATATTGGTGCACAGTCCTCAAGTAAACTGTGTCTCAATCACGAAACTGTTTAACGTATACAGCAGTTTGAAATCTAACGTCCTCTCAAATGAAATCGCGAAATGTACAGGTCTCTAGTCACGACCAGAGTAGAGACCTGAAAAAATCGCGGGTTCACTGCCTTGTAGGCTAGCCTACAAGAATATATGTTTACTAAAGCATACAACGCCTTCTAGTTGGCTTTTCACGGACACTGTAATGCCACAAAATTGGAAATGCATTTATTTACTACTTATTATTATCGGCTTAGCGTCTGCCATAAGGTGTCTAATATGTCGAGGCCCAGTAGCGAAAACGACCTTAACTTAGAGCTGTTTCAATTCTAGCTTCAGCCGAAAAGAAAACGCGAATTTTTCACGTCCCTAGACCAGTGACATTCGAAATTAGCGTTATTTGGTAACAGTCTAGACTTCACTGGTCTGTACATATTTAACATATACTGTGATGTCACTGGCCGCCGGCTCTCGTGTGATATGTAGGGATGAGAAATTTCGCGTATTCGATGACCTGCATGTTATAGAACCCATTCTCCTATACATATTCAAGTCCCCGACAATTTGTCCACTAGCTCTTACTCAGTGGAACAGCAGAGAATGGACGAATATACGGGGCTTGAGTATGCATAGGAGAGTGGATTCTAACATTCAGGTCTTTGAATCCGCGAAATTTGCCCATATGTAGATTGTTTTACATGCGAATGGTCACACTACCGTGGAAATTTTAGTTATTGGTAAAAAAAATCGTTCAGCGCTGCAAGACACGACATTAAATGCAAATGGAAACGTCGAGAATGCGAATAACAGCTTGCAGTCTAGTCTGCAATAAGAAAATAATGCGAAATCAGCTTGTCTGTAGACGTGACTAAATTTCAGTCGCACTCGTGTTTCTGAACCCTGTACGTGTCTACCTGATGACGGGAACAGATTCCAGTTCCCGAAACGTCGTAACACTGTCTGTCTTGAAAACTACTGCGTTTTGTTTTGTCTCACCGTCGTGTCACTTGTTTTTCTGTTCGTGTCTGATATCTGTGTTTTTGTTTCGTCTCACCGTTGTGTCGCGTGTTGTTTTCTGTTCGTGCCTGATATAATACTGGTTTCGTTTCGCCTCATTGGAGTGTCCTATTTTTTTTTTTATTTTGAGGTTCGTACATTTTCCTGGTTGTCCCTTTGCCAACGCAGACCTCAAAACTGGGTTATCTGCCTCGGTGGTGTCTTTGGTTTACCTTTTGATTTTTCGCTTGTATTAATTTGACCCGATTCCATTTATGTAATTTTATGTTGTGTATGTATCCTATTGAACAAAGGATACTGTGCGTATTTATGTTTTTTTCGTTATCTTCAGTTTTCTTCGACAGTCATCTACATCGCAAAGAAGTTTGTCCAAGAAACTAAACCCAGTTAAATTTCAGAAGCATCTGAGAATATGGTATAAGTTTATATCATGGCCAGGCCAACTATTTACGTTACAGTATTTTCAGCTGTGAAGTCTGTGTAAACATACCTAAGTAATTAAGGTCACATTTACAAATATGGGCACTATTCGCAATTTCCAAGTTAATTCATTAACTTACGAAATTATTGCAAATAAACACTTTTGTCATTTAATAGCGCCGCTGAAGACAATTTAACAAGAAACCCCTAACTGTAAAAGGAGGGGAAATATTTGCAAACAGTGAAAATGTTACTAGGACAAAATTATACGTTTGTTAGATGAACTGTCTCTTATGTTTGTGTGAAGCTGTTACACACACAAGAAAAAAATTGTTACTTGTAAGAAAGAGTCGCACCAAAAACATGCTGATACATTAAAGTTTTTTTGGATACATCATGTAAAATATACTCATTTATATGCGTGTACACTTCGTTTATTAGTTACCCGATTAACACTAAAATTGTTCATTAAGGCGCCCGCCTGCCTGTCTTGTAAACAGCCTTGCAGCGTGCCAGCAGAACGCTTTTATCTAAGAAACTACTAAACGTGTTTCTAATGTGTGCATTTACGAAAAGAACAAACACTTCAAACGACCTCGGAATAGTAGTTTCAAAACATCACGTTATTTAGAAAGACCATTTCAGAGCCCCTCAAAATGACTAAAAACGGCTTTTTCAATCTATTATATCCTAACAACTACTGAAGGGATTCGTGTGAAACAACAATAGAGAGGTGTATTGGACTTAAAACTTTCCACCTATAAAAAGAAGGTGTCACCACTGAAAGTGTCAGTCAGGCGAGTGTCCTACGATACCACTGCACGCGGTTTCAGTGTCTTGCGGTAGAGGCGATACCGCACCAGATGAGCCGGTCAACATCGCCCTTGGCGCTGTGCCTCACTCACACAAACACACGGCCACCAGACAGTTAATGTAAGAAAAAGAATGAGCACTCTGTACATTAAAATTTACATAATAACAAATAAAAATTTTAGTGGATATACTAAATAATCACGAATACAACCGCAAACGATTTATGTTTGTCTCCGTATAGTAACCATAAGCAACATTGGTGTCGTTGAACAAAGCTGGGTGTATTATTAGCTATTGCCAGTGCTGCGTGCATTGGGAGCGAATAAGGGTAGCTGTCATATCGGCATCCCGTTATGACGTAAGCCTAATTGACGCAAGTATTGAACAGTTCACCAACAATCATTTGACCACTGGTGACAAAGTGGTTCTTCCACTGAACTACCCCACGAATTGAACTACTCACGACATTGACTGTTGCAAATCAACAGTTGTCGGTTTTTAAAACAGGGGAATTATGAGGAAGAATACTGAAAATCCAGAATACCCATTGGAAAAGTATATGGACTAATCGTTCGATTGACGGAAACTCAGAAACCGTGTCATTTATGCTATACAAGGATATTATACAACATCTCCAATGAACGGCAGAAGAATTTTTACACGTAATCACGTCTTTTATTGACACCCCGTTAACAGCGACTCCGTGAGCAGTTTTGACGAACTGAGGTGAAGTAAACGACTGAGGGAAGAAGATAGGTCATCTCAAGTGACAAGATTATGTTAATTGCGGACAAGAATTACAGCACTATCGAGTACGAATAGGAACTGGACATCGTGTAGTGTCGGAAGTCATTGTTTAGTCGACACACTAACCACAATTGATGGCGACATATTTATCACACATTTATGGAGTCTGCTGAGACAGTCATGCATGTAAATTGCTCTTCGTCCAACGTCAAAGTCTTTTAACAACATATTAGAAGAGATGACGGTTTATCACGGGGAAAACTTGACTATTTCCTGTGTTTCAAAGTACATTCAACTTAACAAAAGGTTACTGGCTTCCATACGTACGAGGAGTTGTTACTCTGTTTGACTGAGCCAATAAGAATCCCGCTATTGTAATATTTTGATGCCTTTTAATGGTCTGCAGGCAGCTACGATGTATCAAACGTATATCACCAAATTACAAATATTGCAAGGAACTGCAGCATTTTCAATGTTTTGTTGGTACAAAACATTTTCGCGATAAACCATCATCACTAAATAATTGTTGTTAATTAAGCAAGAATCCTTTACAGCGACTAAGAAATGTTTGGCATTTTAATATTTTTTTTTAGCCTTACAGCTTTCAGGGTCTCAGTGAATTCGCAAATGGCTCGTCTGTTGTTTACGACCAGGTTAGGCCCCGGTAGATTTTAGTCCCAAATTTTGCTCGTAGAGTACCTATCAATCGTTTCTAATTAGCTCTGGTGTGTGTTTTCGTTTCGTGTTAGTACATAACCTCACTCATTAACACACACACATTCTCTCCATTTTTCTTTACATGCCAATTTCTACATGTAAAGTAAAGGACATAGGCAGAGAAATAGAGAGAATGTGTGTGGGTTAAAGAGTGAGGCTATGAAGTTACACGAAACCAGGTTTCCCGTACAAGGGTACGAAATATTCTGATACACATGAGTTAAATTACCAATTTTCTTTTACAGTGCAGAAATATTCTAAATGTTGGCCAAAAATGACAGAGTGTGCTTTCCTTGCGATGTAGCATGTGTTTTCCTTTGTTTGTCAGTTGACAAAATATCATATTGGTTGTTTACTTGTCTGTTTGTCTGCCTGTATTCTCTGATTTTTTGTGTTACACAATTTGCCCCAATGGCGTATGTCGAAAATACATCATTGACTAGTAACTTATTTTGTCACCATTGCAAGAATAGTTTGGAAATAACAGCCGCCATACATTCCATCTAGTGGCACTGTTTTCAAATGCGGGGAATATTAGTGAGTGGCCATTGGTGCTCACTGACATAATGTTCCTCGAGGTAGACTGTACAGTGGAATTTCTAAAGGAGCTAAGTGCCAAAAATAACGAAAATGAGTTCTTCAGCTCCAAAGGGTCTAAATACCAAGGTCAATGTTCTCCTATAAGGCTATGCTCCAAGGCGACCCGGGGCCGCGCTGGCCGAGAGGTCAGACCTCTCGCCTCCCACCAAAGCCATCAGGGTTCGATTCCCGGCAGGGTCGGTCCCCGGATTTTCACATATGGTAATCGTGCAGGACGATGCCTCTGGCCGGCTGGTTTTCTCGGGGATCTAACGTTTCCCCCGCCCATTCATTCTGGCGCTGCTCCATACTCACCTCATGTCACCCTTCACCAGCGCTAAAAGACCTCGATGTTGAGCGCTGACCAAAATCTCTCACTCACTCCAAGGCGACCCCTAGCAATTAAAATGACAGCGGGAAGATGGGAGCAGTTGTATGTCTAAAATCTGACATTACATGTTTATTTTGTCAACATCTCGGAAGTAGCATTCGGATACTTAGCTCCTTTAGAAATTCCACTGAACAATTTCTCCCCATAGAGATACACAACTGTGCGGAAGATTGAGGACTGAACGGGTCATCTTAGGAAACAACTTATCGGGTGCTCCAAGGTGAAATACCGCCACGCGATTACAGTGGAACATACTTCATTTTTTTTTTTCGGGACTTGCTTTGAAACACTGCGGGGAGCGAGCAGCTTCGCTGGAACACTTAACAAACGCGAAGGTGGTATCATTAATGTAATGAGGCGAGCCGTGGTCGTCGCAACCGGCGCGGCTTAACGAGATAGCTAAGGCTCGGCGTCGTTTTAAGTAATGAAGAAACTTCCCCGAGCCTTCATCACGGAAATAGGCCACGCTCAGCCCGAGGGAAGGTGGCTAGAACGGTACAGAGGAGGGTGAGGGGGTTGGAATTCTTGCATTGCACCTCCAACTCAAGTTTAACACGAACATATACTACGAACACTCCGCAAGCAGGCGTTGCGAAAGCCTAGCGACGTGGCTTTATAAACAGCTTACATTGTACTTTACGGCAAAAGTTTTCCAACCACTACACTTGCTTCAAGGTTTAATTTAAATTTTTTTTATACAGCGCCGCTTAGTGTCGTCTTCCTGCTCGTTGCATTATCTGCCTATGAGACATTAAATTGTTTTTCTTTTGTTTTTATTGTTCACGAACAAAATTAATTGTGCCTGTCTGTGGACTATGTAAAACTGGGATATTGAAACAAAACTTTTGTTAACTACTAAAAAATTGAAATATCAAAACAAATTATATGCATTACAACCACTTCAGTTTGAGTTACAAATGCATGCTAATAAACGCTGGACTTCATAATTTTACTATGAATGAATGGGTTTATGAACGTACCCCATTGGTAACGATGTGTTGCTGAAACCCGTAAAAATATTATACATGCAACACACGAAGACAAATCAGTTCATCGTAAAAAAAAAAAAAAAACTGGTGTGATTGATGAAAAAAAAAATATTAATCAAGTACACCAGTTCATTTTTTTATGGACAGCTATATTGTCTTCGAGGGTTACATGTTTAATAGTTTGATAGCATTCAGCAACAAATCATAGGCAATATGTGCATTAATCTATACATTCTTATTAACAAGTCCCATTGCAACAAATATTCAAACATCTCTTCATAATTATATGCCAAAATTTTAGTGTTTTAATGCGTTATATACACATATAACAAAATAATAGCGTGGTAATCAACCCCAAGCATGTGTGAAACAGAAAAAAAGTAATTTTGCAGTGAAGAAACAATAGACAAATTTACAGGGCTGCGAAGAAAAAAGTGTATGCTGTCACAAAAATTACACTATACGTGCCACTGGAATATTACTGGCCTATTGCTATTGATAAGCGTTATTCCTGCATATGAGGACAAGGAGGAGGATTAGATAGAATAGAAAATCTTCCAAAATGAAGGTAATTAAGCGCTGGCGAGGAATGTGAGTGTACAGCAAATGCCGGATTGCAAGGGCAGGGAAAATGGGAGTATTCCGAGATAACCTATTGGCCAACAGCAACGCTCGCCACACTTTCCATATGTGAATATCGCGAGTGACCTCAACGGTAATATAACTCTGAACGTGGCCAGCAAGTTCTCCTGATCTGCTCTTGCAGATCATACAACTATCACCCTGTGCTGTCAGGTAGCGAGAGCGAGTTAATACATCCGTCTCAGGTGAGAATGTAACGTGTTTACAACTCAACAGTATCGGCGCATGTACGCAGACAAGACAGAGTGCGTCGATCTACTCTCCGTAATGTCTGAACTGCCAACTTTGCGGTGGTAGTTCATTGTACTAAAACCATGTAATGCATCTCTTGACGATGCGCCAATTTTAAGGTGTCATTCTAAAACTCTTTTACATTTCAAACAGTCTAAGAAACTAGAGGCGATTCAAAGATGAAGAGAATTTTATACATATCTAACAAACGGAACATATTCTAGTGATGCATTACACCGTCCAGTTACTTTTCAGCACTTGTAGCTTAGGATTTCCTAATTTTTATTATTATGCCTAATTGTGGGTTACATCTCCATTATACAGCGAGGTCATATTAGATGGTTACACTAAATGTATCACAAGGGGCAGTAAACTAGAAAAGGAGTCGGTGATGGCTTACGTTAAGAAACCATCACAACATTCGCCTGGATCAGTCTTGGGAAACATGGAAAACGGAAATCAGGATGTCCGGAGCCAAGTATGGAAATGTAGATACTGCCTAATGCGAGTCCAACGTGTTAGCGTTGTGCCACCTCGTTTGTTTATTAGAATATGTACAATTTATTCAATTATTTTACATGCTTCAACGTGTTTTGCCGATAATTGCATACAGACGAAATTCTTAACATATTATTTTAAGATAATTTTGTAATATTACCGATTTAATTAAGTTTTGTGTGAAACTATCATTGAAGCGGATTTCCTTATTACTGTTACAATAAATACATTTTTTGTCTATGGATATGTGTTTGCCTTTTGATAATATTTATTTTTGGTGAGTACTCAATTAATATAAATATTATAACGTACCATAAGAATAAAATGTTTTGGTATGTACCTAGTTTTGTAATGCTCATTTCTCAAAACGCACCAATGTGCCTTTAACAATGTTTTCTAGTGGAACTTCTGGTATACACTGGTACTAACATTGGAACCGTTTGGCACGTGACAAAAATTTTGAAAGAAAAAAAACTCCGTTAGTATATTATTTTACATCTTTAAAAAAAACCTACGCCGTAAAAGTTATACAATTACAAGATATGGTGATTCATCGCAGGAAAATTCGACTTTTTGCTAGGCTACAAGATAATGTTTTCATTTCTGAAGCATCTCTTTCATAATTGTGAGTCCTTTTAGACTGGTGTAATGCTTTCACTGGTGCGCTACAACTTAACGTCTCTAACTCGTCTCAAAACGGCTAAATCATACCGCAAGTCCGTCGTCCAATCACATACAAGGTGTAAGACGCTACATTGGTTTGGGGTATACTCTGACAGAAATGATTCTCGCTATTTCCCACAGTCTACAATTAATAGTTTTATCTTAGGTTTCATTATTACGTATTTTCTTAAGGGTTTTATCACACGCATACACCCATATGTATATATAAACATATCGTCGTTGATTTTATGAAACCTCCTATGTGCCAAATTGTAAACAGTATATTAAAGTCAAATTCTCTGTGCTTGTGCTTGTTCTACAGTTTACACAGATGGATAGATATGATGCTTTTATGACATTTTACAGTAGTTACTAACAAATATCATAACACTGTTAGTGTTTCATTTTAACTCATAGGAGATTTTATAAAATCAGTGACGATATATGCATCGTAATTTATGCTTATTGTATTCTAAAAGGATTAACACATGTTATTAATCGTAAAACAAAATAATGATGTAAACATATTTCATACGAAAAAGTTGCTAATTTTATTGCAAACAAACACATACTTGTAATCATGCTCTACAGGCGAGCACAATGCACCGTCATCCCCTGTAAACATGTTAATATTCAACTTATACGAACAATACACAGTACAAATAAAGTACCGCCGATGCTATCGGTAACGATACAGAACATCGGTTTGCAACCCGTCGTTCTCCGAAAACAAAATAATTGTGTGACTTCATATCATCAACCGTTGCGTAGGCTACTGTTGTTCTGCAACAATGTTGTTGATGAAACCCCACAATGAACTGCCACATGTTGTAAGGCTGAGGCTGTGAGGTGGGCATACAAGTGGAACTAGTAATGCAGGTGAATGACGGCCGATCCAGCGTTCAGGGAACATCTCACTGAGATATTTCCGCATCGAAATAGCGAAATAGGGGCGCGCCATCTTGCTGAATTCAGCGGTCCTCTCTGAACCCTTGGCCATCCGACAAGGTGTATGTACTAGTCTTCGAATGTTTCTTGCATTGGGACAGAATAACGTACTGTACTTCATGTTCGCAACTGTACATTACATATATGTACCAGGTCTGTAACACCCCAAGATATTAATATTAGTTGATGATACTGAGAAAAAATACAGACCGTAAATTTGTACCGGCAGTAGATCACCTATTTATTACCAGCTCCACTTGTCTGACCACCTCGCATCAGTGGCCTTGTACCACGTGGCAATTTGCTCTGGGGTTTCATCATGAACGTTACTGCAAGCTAACGATACGCAACGTTTGATGACTTGAAGGATGTGAGGCTAGCGTTCTAGAAGGTTACTCCAACTATTTTGCGAAAAATGTCGCACAGAACGTGACGCCGAATTATTTTGTGTATGGAGAGTGACAGGATGCAAGCCGATGTTCTGGAAAGTTTCAGACACTGCTGGTGTATACTTATTGTTGGTAAAGTGCATTGTTCCGAGATGTTGAATATTTAACATGTTTACAAGGGATGACGGAAATTTGGGCCCATCCCGTAGGGAAAATAACAGGAAAAGAACTCTTAAGTATGGTACTGATTTGATAGTAATAAAATTCAGTAAATATATGGAATAAAATAATAATATATGACGTTCAACTCAAACAACAAAATGATCACCAAATGTTGAAGATTTTACAGACTTGCAATACAGCCACATATTTACTGTATGGTAAATTATAAATATCTCTGACAAAAAGTGGGCATTGAAATTCTGCTCCATTCAATGCCATATTACAGAGAACATTATCAAGAAACGTAATTTCCCTGCTGTGAAGAATGTGTTATACGCAGTTTATTTATATTTCAGACTTTTTTCGCCGACTTCTCGCTCCCCTTTTTTATTTTACCGCAAGAGCTTTAGTTGTATTTTTCTCTCCATTTCGCTCTTTTGTCACTCAAGCGCTGCTACTTTGATTGACGTCCTTCTGTTCACATTTCCCGAGTGTCAATAATGCCACACGTTTAATCGTACTCTCACAACAATCAGGAAAATGGCAACATACAGTCCAGCAAAGGAAAGATTGATTTTATGTTCATGTTTTGGTTTAACGCAAGTAAAGTATTTTCGAGCTGAATATTAATAATCCTTGCATGTAAAATATTACATGTTTTGTACTTGTACCAAATAGTTTAAATATTGCATATGTTTTATAACTACGTGTTCCTACCATTTAAGTCTACAATGGCGTGGGAATGTAATGCTATCAAGATAACGGGGACGTACCAACTGACATATTAAAACACATAACATTTCAGCCAGTCTTCAATACCTTAAGTACTGGCAAAATTTACCCAATCCTTTCCGACGTTTATTCGTCGGTACCTAGAAATGTATGGTTCAGCAACAGTTAAAGACATAGTTGTTATGCCTGGCAGATAGCTCCAAGTGCGATGTTACCTAAATATTTCTCTTAACTCGCGGATTTATTTTTTTGGCTTACATTAATAAGTTGAGAAATAATTTTATTTATGTAGAATTGATCATGAAACCATTACCAAATTTAGCAGCAGACTTTCGTGAGTAATTTGGCTACTATATATAGTTTACAGCCTAGGTTGAATTCCTCTATAAGACATATTTACCATTATATTAATAAGTTTGGCTTTGTGACTGACTCAACAATAAAAAATTATGATATTGAATGTAAAAATATAAGACCGTGAATGCAAACTGAAATCATTATAATTTGTTCTTGCGTACAAGTGGCATAAATTTTAACCTATTTGTAAAGGTTTCGATATGTTGTTCATTTTAAGTAAAAAAAATTATATTAAAAATAAAGGTGCAACAGTATTTTATGAAGGTGTATCTACAGTTTTTTCTTGTGACCAAATGAATTAACCATAAGTAGAGAATTATTGCTGTTTGCATATTTAATTAAAATTTTCATCGCCTGTAGCAGTTAAACAGATGCTTTGCTTCACTTCTGTATCATAATCAATTTTTTTTTAGTTTGACCATGCGTTTGAGAAATATGTTTTAGCCCTAATTTATGCTGGACAAAATGCCCTAAATAATATCTTAAAATACATAAATCCGAATAGTGGTTTTATTTGAGCAAGTTTTACTAAACGATACCAAACGTTAAATAAATCTGACCCCATAGTTCTCTATTAAATCCTGAGAATAAGCAGCGAATCACTATTAGAAGCAATTAAGAATACCTTATTTCAGTTTCACCTATGAAATCAGCAACTCAAATGTGATAATCCATGACAGTAAATACAAGAATGGGAAATGTTTCTCTTGAAATTTGAAGAAAACATAAGTTTTTTTGTGCAACAGAAATTTCTTATTATATTTATAAAGAAAATTACCGAAACAGTAATATTAATTTTGCATACATTTTGTTACACCCCTGTCTCTTTTGCCTGCTATTTGGGAAGAATGTGCCATCTGAATAACGTGGAAACACCAATTAACGCAACAAGTCAGTGCAATAGTCGTTAAAACGCAACTATAGCAGTACATAAGCGATTTTAATATTTAAGATACTTTCTCGTACAGTTGCTACAGTTAGACTAAGTCCACCATATCCTTGCAGAACAGACTTTTTGAACCAAACACTTTCGACAGTACTAAGGCTGAACAAATGTGGAATAAATATCACCTTTTCCCTTTTTTATAATGAATTCAACACAGTTTTGAGTCTAATTTTCTTGCTATGAATACAATTCTAGCGAAAATAATTAGCGAATATCATGTGAGATTAGTCCCACACAAAAAATATATTACTCTTTTGTAACGCAAATAATAATATTATAATTTTGTTATGACGTTATTATTTAATTAGCGTATTAATAAGCATACTACTTAAAATAATTATAGTTCCGGTTTTATAAGGAAAAGTAAAAGAAATACATTCTTGGAGCTGTTGAGCATATCTAAACAAATCATAGTGTATTGCAAAAAAAAATTGATTTTTCTAGCTTTATCTTGTATTAAAAGTGTTTCTCTAACCCAGTACCATATTTTGCAACGAGTTGTCGCCTAACTAATTAGTACATAGTGTCGTTACATAAACATAATTATTTCTAGTTTTGTGATTTTTACATTAGACCATTTGAAGTTTCATCTAAGGCATCCATATGTATGCTATAACAAGAAAATATGTATTATTTCAAACTACTTTTAATTGATCGTGTCTTAACTGCTCACGTCAACTAATTTTGCTACATCGTGATTTGTTTTAAAACAACTTCGAACAGCTAACACTGCAATGCCTGAAACGTAGCTAGAGTCTACTAAAAAGAATGACATGAACACAAACCTCTAGCAGAAACAAATGGAGACACCACGTGCGAAGATTAAACGGTTAGCAATCTTTCAATTGCCTGACTGTATGTGTACATGTGAAGCAGTCTACTGGAGGTATTGCAAGCGGTCAGCTGACGGGACGCGTGGTGCGTGTTATTAACAGCGTGAATGGCACGTGGGATGTGTTTTATTGATAGGTTTGCCCTATTTTTATTTTTTTATTTGTCGATTTCGCTTCATACTTCCTGGCCACTTCCACCGTCGACCTCCCCTTTCCCGTCACCATGTGAACGGAGTCTCTTTTTTCTCTCACTTTTACCGAAAATAAACACACATCTGGGTCACGTGAATTACCCACATCCTTTTAGGTGATAAAGCCCACAGTTTCCACGTCTGAATTGTGAATCTGTAGGATGAGAAAAAATTGCGTGACATGATCGGTGAATTGACGTAATTCCGAAGCTAACGTAAAATTGTTCAGATCTAAGACACACGCAAATATTAGTGGCGAACACGGCGATATAATAGCAGTTCTGTAAAGAGATTCAGGTCGTGTGTTTGTGTGAGTGAGGCACGGCGCTCGGAGCGCGTCGTTTGCCCTAAAGGCGTTTGTCCTACAGTCGTTTGGCCTAAAATCGTTTGCCCTAAAATCGTTTGCCCTAAAGTTGTTTGCCCCAAAGTCATTTATCTTAAAAAAGTTTGCCCTAAAATGTTGTCTTCTCTAGAAAATTACTTGAATTAAAGTCTACAGACGTTTACCCTAAAGTCGTTTGCTCAACACTTTAGGGCAAACGACGTTTATCCGTATCGAAGATCACTCGCCTGACTGATACTTTCAGTGCTGATCGCATCTTTTTAATGGCGAAAACTATTAAGCAAAGCCCATTGCATGCTCCTAGAGCAGTTTCACGCGAATCACGTGAGTAGTTTTTCAGATACAACAGGTTGAAAAGGCCGTTTTTAGCCTTTTTAAGGAGCTTCGAAGCGATTTTTCTAATCGGCGTAATGCTTTGAAACGACTCTCCAGTCGTTGTTTGAAGTGTATTTCATTTTCGTACATTTACACATTTGGTATGTGTGGAATAGTTCCTTTAAAATAAATATAACGTATTTACGAACACGCTTCAAGGCATTTTAAGCGCGCGGTAGGCGAGATCCCTACGGCGGCCGTCAGGTTAAGTAGTGTTTACGTGTGTGAGGCAAACATCGATGAAGCTCTAAGAGCGACGCCGGCCAATAAATGTGTTGTGATATCGCCTCTACGTACACAGTGGTAATCGCGCACGTAGTGTTCTCGCCGTAGCGTTTCTACCGTGGGATGTGAAGAAGTGACCCTACCAGTTTATTGAACCCGTCACTCTAGCAAATTCCAACGTAACTGTAGACCTCAATTTTGAATATGGTACATATGCACTGAGAAACAATCATCTGAATAATCCGATTTCAAGACACGTTTGAGGGCTTTAAAATAACATTTCCAATGTGCGTGGTGTCATAAAATGCATATTCGCAAATAACACAGAGTGTGCCTTCTTTTCGTAGACAATAATTGTGTACACGCCATTACTGGTCTTGGACTTAACTCCGACATGCTGTACGCAGTTACAGGGCCAGCCAGTTTGTGATAGTTTTGAACTACAACAGTTTACAGCTAGCTATATATTTGGCTACCATACATACTATTCACAGTAACGTTAAAATATGGACACGAACCTCAAGGAAACTTATCAACATTGCGATCAGTTAACGAACGATAAACAGAGACATGCAAAATTTGCATTATCATTTGGGAACAGAACTTCATTAACCTGTACAGCCTTGAACACAGTCTGTGACGGAATAGGTAGAGACATGCAAAATTCGCGTTATTTTCTGGCAGCTGACTAGACTCCAAGTGACTATAGACTTGTTCGACGTCTCCCGCTGGCCGATATTGTCGTGACTTGCCGCGGAGAATGCTTACACCGTAGAGAGGCCAATCTCTGTAGGAACGTAACACGCGTCAATGACAACATATAAAAGTTTGTAGCCAATTAAATCGCAGATTATGCTCTGTTATGTATAGGAAAGTGAGGTTTAGTCTGTTACCAAATGATAACGCGAATTTGGCATGTCTCTAGGAATAGGCCACCGGCCCTTGTGTGATGTCCTTTACGTATTTGACTGCTTTATACGCGATTGGTAGAGACGGGAAAAATTCACGAGCTCACTGCCCTGTAGGCTAGCCTCCAAGTACATCTACGTACTCAAGCAAACAACAGCTGCTCATTGGCTGCTCTCTGATATAGTGATTGGGCCTTCATTTAGTAACGTTTCTGTTACTGGCTCAGCGACTGCCGAGAACTGTCATAAGTAGGGACCCTTAATTTTCGCGAAAAGAATTTTGCCCCACTTTGTTTCAGTGACTTACGTGCAAATCCGCAGCTCTGCTTCAAAATCAGTGTTTGGACGTCTTAGCTCTGAAGTGTCTTGGGAGTTTTACTATCAAATCACAGACTTGTGAAGTTGTAGTGACGTTATTGGGATTAACAAAATCAAATGAGAGACATCACTTCACTAAGACACGCTGCCAATAAACATGAAGTATAACTGCATATGTGTACATAAGTCACTGAAACAAAGTAGGGCAAAATTCTTTTCGCGAAAATCTGGGGTCCCTAGTCATAAGAGTCTAGGGCCAGTTGCGAAATCAACATGAACATATAGTAGTTGGAATTATAGCTTGTTCCTTAAAGAAAACGCGAATTTTTCAGGTCTATAGCGATTGGTCGTTCAACCATGGAAATTGTAATTACTGGCCTAAATCGTTCCTCACTGAAAGATACGATATTGTTAGAGCCCATGATTTTTGGTGAAAATAATTCTGCAACAGTTTGTTTCAATGCCTTACGTGTACATCTGCAGCTCTGCTTCATGGTAATTGGCAGAACGTACTATTGCACAGACGTGGCGTTTCCATAAGGAAATTGTCGACAACATTATGTGCTGTTGTTATGGTTTATGGATGTGCTGACTGCAGCCAAAGTAGGCTTGTTTTCTTATTTTTTCGTTTTTCGGTTGTTATTTTATTCTTAGTCTCATTCTAAGATTTCCGGGCCGACATAATTTGGCAATGGCGTATGTCCACAATAGTACAGTGCATTATTCTGTCTCAATAGCAACAAAAGATTTGAAGATAATGTAATCTAGCCTAACGTACACACACGTACGTTGTAATGTTTTGCTGGAAAAACACTTAAATTTTGTTATTTTACCATCAATTTCGTTTTAATGAAAATTTATGAATAACACAGTCTCATACAATACAGAAACGGCTGGCAGCGTGCACATAAGCATAAATCTAGATTACAGTTAGCAGTTAATGTAATTCAACATTCGTATTAGTGAACACACAAACAAGTGTAATTAGCGAACACAAACATTAAAGCTAAACATCGTAAAAGAAACAGCTTTAATAGATTGTACATTGGGAATGTCGTGTTGTATGACAAGTCAGAGAAACAACGTTAGGTTCAGACTAAAAAACACACGTGAATCATGGTCATCGCGGAAAGTGTTATGTTTACCCAAACGTAATTAAAAATACTCGTAATACGGTTTTATTTACTTCGCGACGAAAAAGGGAAAGATTTAACTACCCCTTTAATCGTATGTATAACAAAGTAATGTCTAATAAAACACGTTGTCTTAAAGTGCTGAACGATGTCATTGGTGTGCAGGTTTTCTCTGGGAACTCTCTTTCCTCCCTCTCCTTACATTCTGGCGATGCTCCTTACTCACATCATGTTACTCATTACCGGCACTAAATACCTAGACGTTAAGTTTTGACCAACGTCTCCTCACATTGTCACAAAGATAATATCGGTACAGAACAGTTTTTTTTGTTGGTAACGATATGGCTTGACAAACAGAAGGCTTGCAGGCTGTATTTTAGTTAAACCCTATTCCCCCTTTTTTATTAATATTATTATACCTACAATAATTCCTTTTTATTCATTGCAAGGTTAGAATTGCAGTATACTTTCTTTGGTTTATCACGAAAACTAATTTAATATTTATACAATTGTAGCAAGACTTTTCTACTAAAATACATTACCTTGAGATAAATAAATCTATCATGTACGATACATAATTATAAATTACTAATACAAATATTATTTTAAAATGTGGAATAGATAGGTGACTGATTCCGAAGGCTTTTATGAAGTAATGGAGATATAATAATTTATAAAAAGATGAAAGTTTAAATGAAAATAATGTTATTTTCGTAAAAGAAAAATTCAGCACAGGAAACCCCATCTTGAGATTTTTAAATCGGCAAACTTTCGTTTATCGTTGTGGCAAACTGCTTGTTACCAGACACGGATCCATGAGGGAGGGGGTGGGGCGATTACTAAAAATAAACAAACTGCCACCGACACTTTGTTCACCAGGCACTACGGTGTGATCGTCTACATTTTCCCTCACAAATAAACAAATGTCATTCTGAAATGTTTCTTCACCGTGCGCACTTACTTTTAAGACTACGTCTAATTGTTTCGCTGGGATATTTTTAATATTTATTTTAAAGCAACATTGTTGTCATATTGAATAATCCCTACGTAAGTTTGTCACAAGTGAATCATAACTTGTACCGATTTTTTATATAGTCTATCAATAAGCCTCGCAATTTTTAAGAGTTTTTCGCCTTAGTTATCACCAATTTCGTTACGAAAATAAGGCAGTATAAAGCAATTCTTTTGCGAAAGAAAGTTTCATTATTTTGCAATACATATGCATAGAATTTTGCGTCCTGGGACTGCCCTTAGTCTTGAATTTTTTCAAAACATTCCTTTAAAAATGTTTTGAATTTTTTGCACTATTGTAAAAAAACTATCACCGTGGCCTTGAAGATCTAGTTTATAGTGTATGACTTTTTTTTTGTTTGGTTTTGGGGGTGCCGATTGCATATACCGCCCCCCAGCCGCCCCCACCTCCTTTCGGAATAGTCCCATCTCGTTGCAACGGGCTCGGAGTGTATATGAAGTTTTATTCTCCACCGCGTGGCCGGACTTCAGAAACTGCAGCTTCTGCTAATGCGGGGAGAGGAGGGTGCCGTGGCGATGAAGAATGGGGCGGCAAGGGAAGAGGAAAAAAAAAGCGCGGGAAATAAATTACTCGCCGACCATCAGTGGTCATGCGTGGAGCTTCCTCGACGTCTGCGTTTCTGTGTAATGCCAAGCGACTCCACAACTGAGAACTTTTAACTTTTGACTTTTGCGTTTCCTCTACTTTTAGCAGTCAACCAATTACGTCAGCTTCCTACCTCGCCCTGAAATGTGTTGCTGCGAGTTGCGAGTATTGTTTTTGAGACGAAGCTACTTAACGCGCAACGCATCTGTATATGTAGGAAAATAACACAACCTATTCAGACTATGACTTTATAAGTATCAAATTTCAATACTTTTACAATAAAGACTATTTTTAACTGCTTAAAATGCATACAACTGACTTTTTTTTAGGCATCTGTAGGTCTATCTGTGAAAAAACTGACCGAATTCGAATAACACAAATATAGAAGCATGCGCTTGACATTTAACCATACTTTTCATAGATAAAATGATATATTCGCCGCTTATTAAGTCCTATACCTAGAGCCCACGATTTCTCGCGCTAATAATTCTGAAACAGTTTGTTTTAATGCCTTATATGCACATATGAAGCTATGCTTCATTTTTATTGGCAGAATGTATTATTGCACAGACGTGGCTCATTGACTGAGCCAACAGGAACAAGGTTACTGCGACACCACACGTCTGTGATTTGCTGGTAGAACCCTAGACGTTGAGAGTTAAAAACAGCCAATCACTGACCATGAAGCAAGGCTGCACGTGTGAACATAAGGCATTGAAACAAATTGTTGCAGAATTATTTTCGCGAGAAATCGTGGTCTCTACCCATAGGTGAGAATATTAGTAAACCATTGCACGTCAGATAGTTAGGGTCTACTTGCGCCTAGAGGAGATATTGTACTATATACGCCAGCCAGCTGCTCTCTTAACACTCCATCGATATTGTGCATCACACACACAAACACACTCCATCTAGGCAGCCTCCTTAAGGCGCCCGCCTACTGGCCGTGTGTTTGTGTGAGTGAGGCACGACGCCAAGGGCGATGTTGACCGGTTTATCTGGTGCAGTATCGTCTCTACCGCAATACATTGAAACGGCGTGCAGTGTTATAGTAGATCATTCGCCTGACTGACACTTGCCGTGGTGACCTCATCTTTTTATTGGTGAAAAGTTTTAATCAAAGTCCACTGCATGTTCCTAGAGTAGTTCCACGGGAA